>BCLX01000006.1:1989630-2079113 GCA_001602355.1 Yarrowia sp. JCM 30695
CTCCTCTGTGTGCGATGGCTCAGACTTGGGAGCTTCTGATTTTCTAGGGCGGCCACGCTTTCGCTTGGGAGCTTCCCCTGTCTGAGGCACCTCCATCTTTGGCGCATCTGTCTTTGGCGTTGCCGTTTGAGAGGACTCGGGCTTCGAGGTTTCAGACTTCCTAGCAGCGGCAGTCTTTCTGGTCTTTCTAGGACGATCGCGCTTTCTCTCGGGTGTCTCCTGTACTACCATATCACCACCCTGGTTGTCAGAATCAACCAAGACGTCCTTGGACACCTTCAGCTTCTTCGACTCACGACGCGGCTTCTTGTTGGTGGGAATGGCTTCGAGATCAATCCCGTCCCGAGTTCGTTTTTTCGCTGACTTGGGTTTCTCGCTCTCCACTCTGATCGATGACTCATCCTCGCTTCTTTGTGCCGTTGCCGAACTGATACTCTCACGATGCTTCTCACTGGACGCCTTTTTCTTCTGCTTTTTTGCCTTCTTCTCTCGCATTTTCTCCAGCTTCTCCTCCATGGCTCGTTTTCTCTCATCGACTGAAGGCTCAGCGGATTCGCGGCTGTCGAGAACCTCGTGGGTCGCGCTGCTCCTCACCGACTGGGCGAAGCCGTTCACGTGGAGGTCCCGAGGTATGTCAATGTCAAACATTTCCCGTTTAACGTCCTGGGCGTCACAGTCACCTCGTCCGTGAGACAACGGGCTTGCGGCAAGACGTTGTTTCTTCTCTGAAGCCAGCGATCGCTCTGCCTCCAAGACCTCAGAGACAGTATTTAGATACGAGCCCCTTTCCGTGATATCTTCAGCGTGGTGACGCAGCTTCAGCTTCAAAAAATCCTTAATGGTGTCGTCTGCGTCATTCATGAAATTCATAATAGCCTCATCGTCCTTGGGGGAGAAGAATCTCGGGTGACGAGGGTATCTCAAGTCCAAGTCCTGGATCTCCTCGATGGTGGTATGCTCAGTGACTTGTCGGCTCATGATAAGGGAAATAACAAAGGCTTCGCTGATAGCCGCATTGTGGCCTTGAATAGATAAGAGAAACCCTTCAACATTTTCCCTAAGCATCACCATCAAGGCTTCTTTCGGTGAGCGAATGCCCTCTCTTCCAACCATGGGTCCCTTGTCAGAAGTGTCCAGACCGTAGTCCCAATCGTCTCTGATGTCATTAAAAGATACTTCTTCGTATGGGAAATTGTCGGCATCAAGGTCGGGAGTCCATTTAGACCGTCTAGCTCTAATAGGTACGCGAGCAGTTCGGTTCTGCCGAGAGTGATGATGAGTCTGCGCGGGTGGGGGAATTGCCGAGTGATTCTTCACCTCGCCAAAACGCACAACACTCCTCACGTTGTCTGTTAGCCTAATGATGTCGTCCGAGGGCTTCGTCTGGATTTTAGCAGGAGTCGAAGAAACATTAATGGGCTCTTGCCTCTCAAGCTGACGGAGTTCCAATCTCTCCAGAGACTCGTCGAGTTGTGAAGTGGTGGGCCGCCGTTGCGCATCGTCGTAAATCTCGCTAGGAAACTCTCTGGTTGACTCGATAGACTCTTCCACAATTTCCTTTTCCTCTCCCATTTCGTCATCCTCCTTTGCCTCCTTACCCTTGTCATCTTCCTCAATGAAGCTCTCTTCGACCACATCACCGTCATTGTCGAGCACCAAAAGAGCAACTTTCTTGCCAAGAGACGACTGTTCGAACCGCTTCTCAGCAGCAGATCCAAGAACGTCCCCCTCCTGGTCACTTTCACTAGCTATTCTAGAGGAGAACGACTTCAGTCTTGCTCTGACACTGTCAAGCGAAGGAAGGGATGCCACAGACACATCCAAGTCCATGGACGCGTCAACGTAACGCCGTTCTGACGCCCTAGGAATCTGTGTCAATACACTAGGGCCCTCGACGAGACTTGCCTGACTGTCAGGGACAGAGGAAACGTCGTCGAGACTGTCATGGGATGGCTGCGCGTCTCTTGGAGGCTCGTTCTCTTGTGTACTGGGGACCTGGATGATTCTTTCACCCTCCTCTGAATCACTTTCGATCTCAATAATATGGCTGTCTTCAGCGAACGAAGAAGACGACTGGGAGGAGATGACAGTGAAGGCTTCATGAGAAACGACCCCAACCTGTCGAGTATCGACCTCGGTCACCTGAATCTGTCGAGTTTCCTGCACTGCTGTAGTCCGCTGAGACCTCACTTTCTCAAGACCATAAATGACACCTTTGAGATGTGTTTGGACTCTCTTTGTAACGAACAGACGAGGAGAAAGCACATAATGTCCTACCTGTACCGGTGTAGGGAAGGGGACGCTCCTGGCAGCAGCTCGTGAAGCTCGTGTTCGTCGGCCAACTCGAGCATGACCACGAGGCGAGCTCGCAGAGTCATAAGAAGCAGAAGAGTCTCGAGACCAGCTTGAATCAGGTCCTGACTCGGAGTCCTGTCGAGTGACAGCCCTGGCACGATCCAGACTGCTTCCACTCTCGTCCACGGTCGTTTGGGAAGCCCCAGGAGGAGCTGGCAGAGGTGCTGAGAGAACCTGACTGTCAGTGATGTCTCCAGGGTCTCGTCCAGGAAACCTGAGAGGTGTACTTGACAGATCCTCCTGAGAGTCAGGAATCATCTGTGACGATGTGAACCGTGTAGATGAAGGAGAAGAAGAGTTCTCCACCTGAGTGGACGGAACCTGTGTGTAGAGAGAAGGCTTGTTGGTCCCGTTCTTCTTAGGAGAATGTCGCATGACTAGAGGTTCAACGACATCCGACTCTTGGAAGCCTGCAGCAATCTTGGAAGAAGCCTTGTTTTTAGAATCACTGATACCGCCAGTAGGAGTAGCTGGAATCTCTTTAATGGAAGGGTTCTTATGCAAGCCAACGGCCGGAGTCTGGGTAGAAGCAGGAGCTTTGGCAGGGGTGTCGGGCACCTGACTGGATGAAGACTGGGATGATGTAGAGGATTGCTGAGAAGAAGACTTTGATGACCTTGCAGCTTTCTTTGGATTCTCTTTCTTCATCTGAGGAGTATCGGGAACTTGAGTGTTGCCCATCTTCTTCCCTGCCTTGCTGGTCACAGGTGTGTCAGGGACCTCTGTGGACGTGTCAGCAATCTGTGTAGACATGGCAAGAGGTTTAGCCTGCACGGGGGTCGCCATGACAGTTTCTGATGGTGTTCTCCGTGAAGCTGGAACAAAAGAATAGGGCAGGATATCGGGAAACCGAGTCTTGGAAATAGGTGGGCTTGGAGATCGAAGCAAGTTCTCAGGAGCTTCTGATTTCTGAACAGGGTCATTCCCAGGGATGGGAGGCTGGTAAGTGAGGGGTCTGGTGTGGGTCAGAGTGATGGGGTACAACCTCATGTTTTTCAGTTTGTTTCTGATACTCTGTTCGGTATGTCTGGGCATCAGTCCGCAAAGATTAATCAAGTCTGCCTTACTAACCGGCCGTTCGTCACTTGTTCTGAGGTACCCCGAGAGGATCGCCAACTCTCCGGCTGTGTATGCGTTTCGAGCGTTTCTGGTCCCCACAAACGGTGCGTAGTAGTCTTTGTTGTTTCTGGCTGTGGGTGGAGGAAACTGGCCTTGTCTAGCACCGTCCAAAACGATGGAAAAACGTTGAGCTTCAGGTCTAGTGTTGCCCTCGAAGAAGTCAGGGATCAGCCAGTAATCGATCGGAGTGGTATCCGTAGGGAAAGATACGAGTCTTCCTCCTCCTTTTCGAATCACTTCTTCAACTTGTTGGCGTCTGGGCACGCCCTGGGTCACAAAGAAGGAGTAAGGCGCGAAAAGCCGGTCTGAGAAAATCAGCGATCGGCCCTCATACGCCGGGTCTTTCACGGTTACTTCGGGCATGGTGGAGATGCGGGACTCAGGTTTGTGTCGCGAGTTGTGTAACGAGTTGTGTAGATGTTTGAGTATTCTTGACGCGTTCAATTTAGAGAGCAGTATGCGTCAACTAATTGAAGCTTATTTGGGAAGTACTGGTTGACCTATTAGTGGTATTATTTGAAGACAGTCGAGCTGGTGTTCGTTGGCGGATAAATGCGAGGTGAAAATGCCTGGTAGTATCTCCTTTTGTTTTTTGACTACGAAGTACCTGGCAAGTGCCCGTTTTCTTGGGGTTACCCTTCAGTGCCTGTCTCCAGTGCGTATTCCTTCTCTTTTGAGAACCAGCCTCATGGCATAATTATAGATACAGCTTATTACATGGGGCACTCTCAGGGAGAAGGAGAGTGATGGAAAGATAGGCTATATGATGGCGTGAAAGGGTCACAGTGTCGCTTCTTGAGGAAATATTCTCCAGTAATTACACCATTTTCAATTGAATTCCATATATTATATTTTTATTGACCAATTATTCCACTTTTCTCTCACACATGTCAATCAGCCTCATTACAGAATACTGACAGTGCAGTTTGGTGGGAGACGTCAGGGGTGGTTGATTGAAGGTGAAATGTGAGATGTGAAGCTATAGGAGTGTCAACACTGACCGTGAGGGGTCTGCAAGCAGCAACAGCTGTATGGGAGATTTCCGTCTCGCACTTCTGAACCCCTCTATGTACCCCTCTCTGTTGTCTCTATGTTCTTTCTCCTTGTGACACCCCCTCAACTATCGCCAAGAAGGTGGTTGGTTCGACTCCCAACCACTGCCCCCTTATTTCTGTCTTATAAGTATTCCCAAGTAATCCCCCAAACTTACAAGGTTCGAGACCTCGTCTATGCAGTGCAGTGTCATTTGCCAACTGGCGTTACATCGCGACATTTTGCCCACACGACACTAGAGATAAGATAAGGGTGGACTCGAACTACGACAATTGATCAATTGTTCGAATACCGCATTCAGCATCAATTCAGAGTCATTGCATACGCATCAACCGACAGCATCAGGCACCCAGCTCACAGCTTACACCTGTTCATACCTCAACTCTAGCATAACCATCACCACCACATATGCTATCCACGATACTTACAGCGGCAGCAGTCACATTGGTGCTTTTGCTGATACGACTGCTGTTTGTCCTACCAGCGTCAAACCGATTCGGATTTCTGTACCGACAGAAACACTCGAATCCAAAACTCATGGTGATGATGGGATCAGGGGGACATACTGGCGAAATGCTGCGTATGCTCAAGACCCTCAAGCTCAAGACCTACGCTAAGAGAGTATACGTGTCCTCCTCGGGGGACGTCGATTCCCTCGAGAAGGTCAAGGTGCTGGAAACCACTACCAAACTGGACTCCACATCAATGGTTCTGGAAAACATTCCCAGAGCTCGAAAAGTGGGCCAATCATACGCATCGAGTGTGTTCACTTCGGCGGCATCGTTTGCGGTCGCTCTTAGACTCGTTCACAAACACAAACCACACGTTATTGTCTGTAATGGACCTGCCACCTGTGTAATGCTGTGTTACGCAGCGTTTCTGCTGAGATTTCTGGCTATCATCGATACTAGAATCATCTACGTGGAGTCGCTAGCACGAGTGAACCGACTGAGTCTGAGCGGACTGATTCTGTTGCCGTTCTGTGACAGATTTCTCGTTCAGTGGCCCCAGCTGGCTGAAAAGTACCCCAGAGCCGAGTATCACGGAATCTTGGTCTAGGGGAGGTGATAGGAAGAACTAAAGGAGGAATATCTACTACGGAAGGAACGACGGAAGCATCGAAAAACTTCATTAACATCTATATAGCTACAGTAATTTATTTATACGATATACGAGGGAGTAAACTTCCAAGCTGACATAAGCGTGTGTTTAGTAAGCACTAAAGCCACTACAAAACCACTTGGATGTCCTATTGCGGCTTTCCATTACTCCTGGCACTATTATAACGCTCTCGGAAAACTCGCTACGCGACACGTCTCGATACCACTGGGTGCATCTCACGTACATATTATTTGCTCGTAATTTTAACGGTGCATGGTGTCCTGCATGTAATACTCAACAATATTTGGGTTTTCGGAGGTGTTTTTCGAAGGGCGTTTTTGTGTGATTAACTGGTATACTTGTTATCAAACAAACATCATTGCGGTCTTGAGTGTCTGAAGTTACAGATAACAACTTTTACCTGCTCAAATACTCGTTTTTCACCTCCTTGAACACCCCTCCGTCTACTCCAAACTCCGATCCATAACCAACCCTATTTCAGGCTTACCTAGGTTAACAATTGGATCAGTTTTAGATAACGGCCTGGAGGTCTGAATATCGTGTGTTTCTTGCTGAAAACTCTCACAGATGGTTTCACCGCAATAAACTAGCATTGTAGACATACCCGTCTTTTACTATCTATTCCATCTCTCCTGCTAAACTCTTGTACACACTGTCGTATCTTAAGCCGAGGGCCGATACGATCTTCCACCGACTATTACGCTTTTGACAATCTCTTGGCGGTTCAACAGAATGAGTTGATCCGAGATATCTAGACGACCAGGAGTGGAGGGGATACGGCTAAGTAATATTTGCCAAGGTCTAAGGTCTAACAAGGTCTCGAGTGGGGTATCGAGTCATGTGTAGACACCCTGCACTGTGTGGAGTGATTACGCAGGTCGAACGCTGTTGTACGGGGTGTACGGGCGACTTTCTGTTTCTAGAAGCACGGAGATTTCTTTTTCCCTGCGCCGAATCCAGACGTTGCTTTTTGGCCAACAAACGAGTCATTTACGGTCGGAAGCTGTGGTAAAAAGCCTTACACCCTTTTCTATCCAAGGTGTGAGTTTAGTGCACGAGAGTCACGTTGCTTGTGCAGATATCACTCATAATCAGGTCACTTTGGGAGAGGAAGAGAACGGGTTTTGGCGGATCTGGAGTTACGAGAAGGGTGTAAAAAGTCACGGCATAAGAACTGGAGCTCTCCTAATGCATCACCTATCTTCTATACCTCTCAATAGCCCCTCTACTAGCTCCATACTACGCCCCCTCTGAACGATAAAGTTGGCGTGGAGCAACGCAAGATAATTAAACTGAGCTGTGTGGGGAGTATTCCTTAGTATCCGATGAGAGCATATATGAGACATCTGTTGGGGTACGTGAGCGAAAAATGCACACGAGAAAGTCTAGCGACGGCATCCGGCCCCGAGGCTCCGTCCCACGCCCTTTGTCTGCCCCAGAAGTTGCTTATTCCCACACTATGTCGATCTTTTCCAAGTTTCTTTCAACTGCTCTTTGCAGTATTATTACTTAGGTTTCGGACTAACAGAACTTTACCTTGGGTCGTGGCTGGCATATAACTAGTGCGATAGGGGGTGTAGATAGTGATATATACGGGTTGGAAACTACAGGAGTCGTTCTGAGGCTGAAATACCACACCACCAAACTCTCGGTTGCTGCCAAACACTCACAGGTCCGCCTACACTCCTCACTTGCTCTCACTTTACCCTGCAGCAGCTCCTGAACCATCTTCAGCCCTACATGGTTCATGCCATCTGCCTTCTTTCCAGACGACTACTACTTCTCGAGTTCAGCCCCGAAACTGTCAGCGACAGCATTTGAACATCCCACACGTCTTGTGAGCCCTGCTACGCCATTTGCGAGCTTTCAGACCCACTCTTGTGCCCCTTCACAGCTCACCTTATCACTCAGCCCCATCGCCCTATCAGCTGCACGACATACAAAGAGCACACGACATATCACTTTCAAGTCGAGAGGTATAAGAACCGAGAAAAGAGACTCGCTTAAGCAACAAGACTGAGAGCTTTTATATCCACACACCGCATTTTCCACACCCCTTTTTGCAGACACATCATGACCCGCGCCAAGCAGCTAGTGATTGACTCGGAGGGAATCCTACGGGATGAACGCCACCGGCAAATCAACCTGAGAGGCATCAATATGGCATCCGACGCGAAAATGCCGTCCGATCCGTACTTGCCTACCCACCAGAAGTCGTCTGAGGACTTTTGGGACGGTGATAACGCCCGTTTCATTGGACGGCCGTTCCACCTAAAAGACGCACATGAGCATCTCCAGAGAATCCGATCCTGGGGGTTCAACACCATCAGATACGTGTACACTTGGGAAGCTATTGAACATGAGGGACCTGGCAAGTATGACGAGGACTTTATCGACTTTACCATCGAAGTTCTCCGTCTCTGTGACCAATATGGCTTCTACGTCATCATGGACCCTCATCAGGACGTCTGGTCAAGACACACTGGAGGCAGTGGAGCGCCCATGTGGACTCTATATGCTGCTGGACTCAACCCCAGAACCATGAGCAAGACCTGGGCTGCTCTGGTCCACAATACATGGGAACCCAAGCCCTCAGAGTTCCCCAAAATGATCTGGGCCACGAATTATACCCGTTTGGCGTGTTTCGTCATGTTCACGCTGTTCTACGGAGGCCGAGACTACGCCCCCAAGTGCATCATCAACGGTATCAACATCCAGGACTTTCTGACCAACCATTTCATCAACGCCATGACCTTCTTCTACAAGCGAATCAAGGCCCGTACTCCCGAACTGTGGAACACCAGCATCATCGGTCTTGAGTCGCTGAACGAGCCCTCTGTGGGTCTTATTGGTCACCCCAACTTGGCTATTCTTCCTGAAGAACAGCCTCTCAAACTGGGTCCTCACCCTACTCCTTTCCAGAGTTTCCAGCTCGGTATGGGAATGGAGGTTGAGGTGGACGAGTTTGAGTTCTCCAACTTTGGTCCCAAGAAGAAGGGTACCCGAGTTCTGGACCCTGAGGGAGTGCGAGCTTGGATTGATCCCAAACTGGATGATTACGACGATACTCGATATGGATGGAAACGAGACCCTGGCTGGGTTCTTGGAGAGTGTATCTGGGCTCAACATGGAGTCTGGGACCCTGCTGAGAAGAAGCTGCTTCGATCAGACTATTTTACAGTCAACACTCATGGAGACGTGGTCAACATTAAGGGTACTAAGAATGATGGAGAGGACGGTTTTGTTAACCTGTACTTCAAGGACCACTGGACTTTGTACTTCCAGACTATGCGAAAGGAAGTGTGTTCTACCGTTCTTCTTCTGTGTCAGCCTCCTGTCATGCGAATCCCTCCTCTTATCAAGGATGATAAGAACTGTATGGACAGACGGGTGGTTTACGCTCCCCATTTCTACGACGGTCTCACTCTCATGCTGAAACGATGGTGTACTTGGAACGTGGACGTTCTGGGTATCCTTCGAGGCCGATACTCGCATCCTGCATTTGCTCTCAAGATTGGTCCTTCTGCTGTTCGAAAGTGTCTTGCTCAGCAGCTCAAGGAGATGAAGAAGGAGGGTTTGGACAACATGGGTCCCATTCCCATGCTCATGACCGAAACTGGTATGCCTTTTGATATGGACGACAAGTCTGCTTACTCGAATGGTGACTATTCGTCTCAGCTCAAGGCCCTGGACGCTAACATGAACGCCATTGATCAGGCTGATATCAACGTGACCATGTGGTGCTACACTGTTCACAACAACCACAAATGGGGAGACGAGTGGAACGGAGAAGACTTTTCTTTCTGGAGTAAGAGTCCCTTGAGTGACGATAGTCCTAACAAGGACCGTCTTTCTATCATTGGTGCTCATCCCCCTCATGACCACAAGGACTGCACTCCGTTTGTCTCTCCTGCTCCTAGTCTCTGTGACTTTGTGGGAGACAAGTCTGATACCGACTCTTCTCCCTCTCAGCAGACTCCCACTCCCAAGCTTGATGAAGCTGAAGCTAAGGAGACTGCTCATGCTGGTGGGGATGGTAAGCATCATCTCCATCTACCTCACCCCCACAACCCTCTCCATTTCCTCAACAGAGGCAAGGACCCTCATGAGGAGGATGAGTTGCCTCCTGTGAGTCAGAAGGGTGTTCGAGCTATTGAGGCATTCGCTCGACCCTACCCTATTGCTATTGGAGGTACTCTGACAGCCACCAACTACGAGCTCATCAAGCGACACTACATTCTTGAGATTGAGGCTGCTGGAGCCAACCAGGAGACTGTCATTGCCATCCCCCAGTTTGTGTTCCCCACTACACATTTGTCGGTCACTGTCTCCACTGGAACATGGAAGACTCGACGAAACCAGCTGTTCTGGAGCCACAACCAGGCTGGCCCTCAGAAGATTGAGATCACGGTGCTGGACCATCAGCCCGAGTTTGGAGGGTTTCTTGACACTTTCTATACCAATCTGGCTGAGCCTTGTTGTGTGGTTATGTAAATGGTGGATTGCTAGTTAATATTTATTGTGTATGAATTATGAAGTGTAGAGGACGGTGAACACGATGTAGATACTATTACTATACGGGCACTCAAACACCATTAAATATATTATAAATTTACACCGTTTCCATCCTAAAACTCCATAGAACCAACATTGGCAGCCTTGACTCGCTCAATCTCCTCCTTCATCAGAGGCTCGACAAAGTTGTCAAACACGTCGACGAAAGGCTTGAGACGAGTTCGATCAGAGGCATGCTTGGTTGTCTCTCCCTCGTAGTTGTCAAAGTCATCAATGATCTCCTGCAGTTTAGGGCAGTCGTCTGGAGTGAACAGAAGCTCATGAGAGTGGTCGTCAACAGCCATAGGCACACAGACGTTAGAAGTCTTGGGATGGATGCAAAAGGGAGATTTCAGCAAATGTCCAGTGCCTCGAGACACGGCTCCATCGAGCTTGGGCATGAACACGGTGAGAATGACATTCTGCTTGGCCTCAACCAGCTTCTTGGTGTCCAGGTTGGCAGACACTCCGGAAGAAGCCACCTTATCGATATCACTCCACTTCTCCGATGAGCTGGCCTTGTCGCCTCCTTTTTTCCACTTTTCAGCCAGAGCTCTTCGTAGCTTCTCGTCGGGAATGAATGCCAGAAGAAACTTGGAGCCTTCTTCATCAGCCCAGGGATCCTGAGTCTGCAGAACAACCTCGTTGAAGACTGTGGTAGCAATATCGAGACATCGTTGAAGATGGGGATGCAGGGGACGTCTCAGACTCGAGTTGTTCATGGCACTTTTGTCTGTAGCGTCTCCGAATGCAGCAATGTACGACACAACAGTGGATCGCTGTCTATCGTTCAGATCACGCGCCTTTTTGTCGCTGACCCACGCGTGGGCTCCTCGTCGGCCTGAAAAGACCCACAGAATGTGTTTGTATCCGAAATCCTCCCTCAGTGCAGAGTTGACCATCTTGACGGCCACCTGCACGTATCTCCAGCACTTGTTACAGACTGAGGCTCCTGAGCAGCATGTTCGGAACTTGTCGTAGTCGTCCATATCGATATCGAAGACGAGTTCCTTGGAAACGGCCTTGAACACGTCTTTTCGCAGCTTCTTTCGGTCTTTGGGAGAGTGCGAGTACACGGCTCCGATTTCGAATCGCTCAGGGACCAATTCGTCGACTCGAGCCTTGAATTCTCGCTCCTCGGGGAAGGAGTTGAATCGCAGGTACGCGCCGTTTCGCAGAGTGAAGGCAAACTCTCTGTATGCGAAATCTCGTCCGTTTCTAGGCGAGTGGTTGAGCCATCGGTGGAGGGTCTTGAAGGGAAAGAATCGCGAGTAAAACATGCCCAGACCTTCGAAATCGACCTCGACTCCGCCGCTGGGAGCAACCACGGCACTTTCAGCCTGTCTGGTCTCAGGGATCTCAGGAAGAGGTTCATCAATGTGTTCCATGACATCGTTCATAATGGCATCGTATAGCCCCTGCTGAGGAAGTCTGGGGGACGAGGAAGGGGGAACAGTGATGTCTGTGGGAGGCTCAGCTGTGGAGACGGGCGAAGAGGGTTCCGAAACTGTCATTTCGGCTGTGTTGTGGGACTTGATGTGTAGTTGGCTGTTCGAGGTGTCAGCTGTAAGAGACAAAAAACAGTGCAGCACTGGGATAATAAAACGCGTCTCCCAAAGTAAGGAATCAATTTAACCTTACGCGTACCAAGGCGTCATTAGAGTTGGGAGGTATACAAGAGGCTGGGGAGGGGATGAAGGTATGGTAACGTGAAGACTGTGATGAAATATTGTATTACCATTTGTGGTGATTTGCTAGGGGTTGGACCCTGACTTCTAGATAGTTCCACCTCTTCTACAGCTACTGTACAGTGTGTGGTACTTGTATTCTGTCTCTCAAATATGCTTAAATGTGACGTCAATAGAAACCATTCTGAAAAGTTGAATCAATGTGATACAGCTACAAATAATTTTAGGTACAGAAGTTGTAGTACTTATACTACCAATATCGTTAGGTCTTGGTCTTCATTCTTGTAAGTGACCATTATTGGAGCTTCTTCACTATGTTCCTCACCTAGCCATAACACTTGACTCAGTTAAGCTCAATTGTTGACATTCTACTTGAGGCCATGAGGGACTTCCGAACACCACAACACATCACAATTTTGTAGGCCAGAGTGTCCTGAAACAAGGAAAGCAACTGTTGAATACTTTACCAGTTTTTTTGTTAGAGTCATTCAAGATATCTATCTTACTGAAAACTCTTCCATAAACACTACCTGCTCTACTCCAGGTGTTGATGACTAACCAAGCACACCTCTGCTGACTAATCAAACCATTTGTCTGGCCACCTGTACAAAAATCTCTCAATTAATCAAATCACCCTCAATCAATCAATCCTAGCACTTATCATCCCCTCTTATCACCTCCATTCATCACTATCATCTCTTCTCTCCGCCACCTGCACGTGACGCCACCTAACCTTGCCACCTTCAACACACACACACTACATCACCATCTCTACCATCCAACAACACACAATCACACGATGGATATTGTTCTAGGACTGCGAATCAAGGGCGGCGTGCTGGTGGCCACGTCCAAGGCCGCCACCCGAGGTATTTCCGTCATCAAGGTCGGCGATGACAAGACCAGAGAGCTCAACCCCAACACTCTGATGGCTTACACTGGAGAGGCCGGTGATACTGTTCAGTTTGCCGAGTACATCATGGCGAACACTCGACTGTACGGCATTCGTCACGACATTGAGCTTTCTCCCTCTGCCGTGGCTTCGTTCACTCGAAACCAGCTGGCCAAGGCTCTGCGATCTCGAAAGCCCTACCAGGTCAACGTTCTGATTGCCGGCTTTGATCCCAAGACGGAAAAGCCCACTCTCAATCTGATTGACTACCTGGCTTCCAACGTGGAGCTGCCCTACGCTGCCCATGGCTACGCTGCCTACTACACAATGTCGCTGCTGGACCGACACTGGAAACAGGACATGACCCAGGAGGAGGGCGTGGAACTCATGAGAATGTGCATCAAGGAGCTGCAGACCCGTCTGCCCGTGGACTTCAAGGGTGTCTACGTCAAGATTGTCGACAAGGACGGCATTCGAGACGTCTCTGCTCTCGTTTACCCTGACGAGTACCCCGAGGCCGAGGTCACCGAGGAGATGGAGGTCCAGCAGGGAGAGATTGCCGCATAGATTGGAAGCGAATCACTAATCTGAAGTGAAGGGTGGATGGAAGTTGCAGCGTAAGCTGGCTCCATCGGGGTATCGAGTATAGCTTGGTACAGGATCAATTGGTAGATTATAACTATTATATTATTATGGTATGGTGGTGTAGGGTGCAAGTGGTGGTACCAGAGGAAAGTAGAGGTTCTACTTGTAGAGATGCATTGTAGGGTGAGGTGGACATTCAAGTTCCAAGATGAATTGTCATACATCCGCTGTTTCACGGAGTACCAACCTCAGGAGGTCGTCGGAACTCTTTGGACATGAAGAACGGCCCATGGCATTCTTTCTGGTGCTTTTCCAGCTCTTCTCGAGTGTAGAACCGGTCGTGGTTTTGGCAGTAGTAAGGGTCAACGACGATCATGGTGAGGGGTGGTTAGTGATGCAGCGAGTGGTTGGTTGAGGCTGTCTGTACAGTAGTGACAAGATCTGTACCTGAGAGCTATCTCCACTTTGATCTGTGGTTTGGGTATTTTCTCGTGTGGACTTTTCACCCTTCTCCTAATTGACGGATTCAGATCAGTATGCAGTTTATGACAGGTGTATCAGTGCAAAGCTGAACTTGGCGCTGTGAATAATGTGCTCAGATGAGAGAATGGGGCTGTTATTGAGTGCTCTGAATGTACGACTCCAGAAACAACTCTTGAAACTTCTTCTGAATACTGTATCTCACCCTTGCTACCTTGGACGTTATTATTATGACGACCTGGTGAGGCCGAGTAGACTGGTCATTGTGGCTGCGTCCCAAGCGACTGAAACGGCAGTAATAGCCAGGAGCAGCCACAAATACGTGTCTGGAAACAAAGCAGTGGAAAATATGACTTGTTAGATGCCAGATAGGACATGGTGCAGAAGACTTATCAGATGAGGGGTATGAGTGGAGATAGAGTGGAGATGTTGGAATGAGGTGATAGGAGAAGTGAAGGGTAGGTGTTTAGGAGTGTTCCAGAGAAATTGTTGAAGAAATGGCTAGGTCGGTCCACTATTTCAGCACTGCTCATCTCATTTCATCACTCATATCTCAAATCACACACCTTTGTACCCCATTTCACTGATTCATCTCCCTCTCCAGCTTCCCAAGTAATTCTCATCAATCTTACTTACTTCCAATACTTGACTTCACTTTCACCCTTCTACGAAATAAATTAAACTTTACTAAATATGCATGCACTTCAGCTCTTCTTCAGACATCTACAACTCACTGAACACGACCATGGATGAGCTCGAGCAGCTCGAAATCATCGCCCTGGTGTCGACCCTCACCCAGGAAATTAACAATTACACGGGAATCAATGACAAGACGCTCGCAGAGTTTGTACTTGGCATGTACGAGGAGTCCAAGGGAGACAAGGCCGAGTTTGCAACGAAACTGAGCGCTGTTGGTGGCGATTTCCCTGACGCCTTTGTGGATCGTATGCGCCAGCTGATTAGCGATTTGCATCCCAAATACCGAGGCAACTCCGTGCCAGAACCTGTCAAGGAGGAACCAAAGGTGAAGAAAGAAGAGCCTGTGGAGAAGTTGTCTGTCTTGACAATGAAAGACACAGCTCCTATTAAAAGTGACATGGGGCCTGAAGAGGATACCAAGCCACCTTCGAGGAGGGAGGACAGAGATAGAGAGTACAGAGACAGGTCAGATCGTCGAGATAGGTCGAAACGACGAAGCTTGAGTCCAGATCAGGGAGAACTTGATCTTGAACCTATCATTGGCAAGGTTTACAAGGGAAGAGTGAAGAATTTGACATCATTTGGTGCGTTTGTGACTCTTTCTGGCTTGAAAAACAAAACTGACGGTCTTGTGCATGTCTCTGTTCTTGCAGCTAACCGTGTGGATCATCCTTCAGATGTGGTCAGTGTGGGAGACGTTGTATACGTCAAAGTCAGCAAAATCGATGGACGAAAGATTGGACTGTCGTTGAACGACGTGGATCAACAGACTGGACATGTTATTGAGCGTCCAGAGCGTTCCAGAAGAGGCAGAGATGGAGATAGAGAGGAGAGAGGAAGACGATACCAGAGACAGGATGATGAGCCAGTCAAGAAGCGAACTCGTCTGACATCGCCTGAGAGATGGGAGATCCGTCAGCTGATTGCATCGGGCGTGGTGAATGCCGCAGATTACCCTGATCTGGATGAGGATATCGAATCTCTCCAGCAAGAGGCCACTGTTGGTGTGGAGGAGGATGTGGAGATTGAGGTCAAGGAAATCGAACCTCCATTCCTGGCAGGTCAGACTTTCCAGAGTCTGGAACTTTCACCTGTACGCGTTGTCAAGGCTCCTGATGGATCTCTCAACAGAGCTGCTATCAACAGTGCTGTTAGTGCCAAGGAGCGTCGAGAGAAGAAGCAAAAGGAGAAGGCTGAAGATCTGCTGAGTCAGGATGCTGCATCTGAGTCTAGAGACAATAGAAACTCTCTTGATTCTGCATCTGATCCTCTTGGTCACCATAAGTATGGAGCTTCTGATCCTGCATGGAAACAGGCTACGATTGGTACCAAAAACACAGCTTACGGCAACAGACAGCGTGACAACATGACCATCGCCGAGGTGAGAAGATCTCTGCCTGTCTACGAGTTCAGACAGGATCTTATCAACGCCATTCGAGACAACCAGATTATTATCGTTGTTGGAGAGACTGGTTCAGGAAAAACCACCCAGATCACCCAGTATCTCTACGAAGCTGGTTTTGCCAAGGAAAAGAGAATTGGATGTACTCAGCCCCGTCGAGTGGCTGCTGTCTCCGTTGCTAAGCGTGTGGCAGAGGAGGTGGGATGCAAGATTGGTAAGGAGGTTGGATACCTGATTCGTTTCGAGGATTGGACTTGTCCTCAGACTAAGATCAAGTACATGACGGACGGTATGCTCCAAAGAGAAGCTCTGGTTGATCCTGATATGGACCAATACAGTGTTCTCATGCTGGATGAGGCACACGAACGTACCATTGCTACTGACATTCTGTTCGCTCTGCTGAAGAAGGCTGCCAAGCGACGTCCTGATCTACGATTAGTCATCACCTCAGCTACTCTTAACGCTGAGAAGTTCTCCACTTACTTTGATGGAGCTCCTATCATCACCATTCCTGGACGAACGTTCCCTGTTGAGGAGCACTTTGCCAAGGAGCCTGAGGCCGATTACCTGGAGGCTGCTATCGATACTGTGATGGACATCCATGTGACTCAGGACCCTGGTGACATTCTGGTCTTCCTCACTGGTCAGGAAGAGATTGACAGTGCGTGCGAGATTCTCTACGAACGATCCAAGAAGATTGAGTCAGTTGCTGGTCCCCTGATCATCTTACCAGTGTACTCATCGCTTCCTTCAGAAATGCAGTCGCGAATTTTCGATCCTGCCCCTCCTGGATCAAGAAAGGTCGTTCTGGCTACGAATATCGCTGAAACCTCGATTACTATCGACGGTGTCTACTACGTTGTTGACCCTGGTTTCGTCAAGATCAACGCCTACGACTCCAAGCTCGGTATGGACTCTCTTCAGATTGCACCCATCTCTCAGGCCCAGGCTACCCAGAGAGCTGGTCGAGCTGGTCGAACTGGTCCCGGAAAGTGCTACAGACTGTACACTGAGAACTCTTTCCATAACGAGATGCTCACAAACACTGTTCCCGAGATTCAGAGACAGAACCTCAGTCACACCATTCTCATGCTCAAGGCTATGGGTATCAACGACCTGCTCAACTTTGACTTCATGGATCCCCCTCCTCACAACACCCTTCTTTCAGCTCTCAACGATCTCCACCATCTCTCTGCTATTGATGGAGAAGGTCTGTTGACTAAGCTGGGTCGAAACATGGCTGACTTCCCCATGGAACCTGCTATGGCCAAGGTTCTACTCAACTCTGTCGATCACAACTGTGCTGAGGAGATTCTGACCATTGTGGCCATGCTGTCTGTCCAGAGTGTCTTCTTCCGGCCCAAAAACATGGCTGAAAAGGCAGATGCTAAGCGAAAGAAGTTCATGGACCCCACTGGTGACCATCTGACCATGCTCAATGTCTACAACGCGTGGAAGAGAAACAACTGCTCGAAGATGTGGACCAACGAAAATTTTATTCAAGATCGGTCCATGCGAAGAGCTCAGGATGTCCGTAACCAGCTTGTCTCTATCATGGGACGGTACAAGCACCGAATCTCATCTTGTGGTGCGTCTACTGATATTGTTCGAAAGGTTCTCTGTTCTGGATACTTCAAGAACTCTGCTGAGAAGGACCCCCAACAGGGATACAAGACGCTTATCGAGCGAACGCCCGTGTTCATGCACCCCTCATCTGCGCTGTTTTCCAAGCCGTCTCAGTACGTCATCTACCATACTCTGTTGTTGACTTCCAAGGAGTATATGCATTGCGTGACTTCTATTGACGCCAAGTGGCTGCCTTGGGCAGCTCCCACCTTCTTCAACTTTGCTGACACCAGCAAGCTGTCCAAGGAGAAGAAGTCCAAGAAGATTGTGCCTTTGTACGATCGGTATGCACAGGATCAGGACTCGTGGAGATTGTCCTCTGCACGAAGAATGCCCGAGAAGGACGCCAACATTTTTGGCTAGCGGGCTGGTGTTTCAAATATTTGCATTATAATCATTAAATTATTGTACATTGAATGAAAGCTACTGTAGAAAGACCCACTCTGGATCCGGTTATCTCTCCACCCATTCAGCAGACCGCAAACAGACTGGAATTTGCCACCGTGACAGATGACTGGCCTAACTCTGGCCACTGTCTAGCTCTGGCCACTCATCTGGCTCCGTCACCTCGTTCACATCTCCCAACAGGTACGGCTCTTTGGCTCCATTGATCATCTGTCTCACAATTAGGTACGACGATTCATTTCCCGACTTGGCATGGCAGACGTGGAGGCGAGGGGTTAGAGAGTGACTTGTTGCATTCGTGGAAGGCGGCAAGTGAGTAAACACCTACATGCTGTTCAAATGCCAGAAACATATAGCTCGCAGTATTGCTGACAGTGAAGCCATTGGTGCTCGTACTTCCATGACTGAGGCATTAAGGCACAGATGAGCTCATGAACCCGATCACACGTAACATTCTAATTATACACGACATCGACACCGTCCCTCAGGGGAAGACTGTAAACAATATCCATGGTTGAATCATGTTACCAGTCTAGCGCTTGTTATCTGGAATGAAGTTACGTCCAATCACGTTTTTCTCGCAAGCACGCAATGAGGGCTGTGTCCCAACCGACCCGATTGGGGTGCGATCATAACACGCTCGCCTGAGTATCCCAGAGTCCGTAGAGTATCTCCAAGTCCAGCAAGTCCCAACGTCAAGGTTCCCCATGCTGAGAAGGTTGGCCCTGTGCTTTAGGTTGGAGTTTGACAAAGTGAAGGGGTAAACAGAAGGGCTTTGAAAGACGCCTGGAGGGTGGAGAGGCGGGGCTAGTGGCGTCAGGGGGCGATCTTCGGGGTCAGATGAATGTTTCGGTCATTTCAGTTTGTGTTTTGAAACCACACAGACGAGATAAGACCGATGCTGTCTGTCTGACGTCATCTCTCGTACTTAGATGGTCCCCGAACTTTACTTGCTTTTGTTACATTGCCCGAGGTGTCCCAGAGATCTTTACATGAGATACATGTGAGAAGGGCAGCAAATGACCTGTACAGCAGAGCTCCACGAATAGGGCGAAGGAAGTAAAGAGCACTTTAAGCTGACAAAAACTCGTGCATATGATGACTAAGCTATTTTTCATGTTCATATTCCACCTC
The DNA here is from genome assembly GCA_001602355.1 of Yarrowia sp. JCM 30695. NCBI lineage: Eukaryota > Fungi > Ascomycota > Dipodascomycetes > Dipodascales > Yarrowia > Yarrowia sp. JCM 30695. Next base: position 2,008,745 of record BCLX01000006.1, read on the forward strand.
ATTTCTATATCTTTCCATTTTTTCTCATTTTTTCTTCTATTTTTCACCCCTCGCATGCCAGACGTAGGGTCGAAGACTTGCCCACCTGTCGTGTGTTGGGACTAACGGTGCCCATGAAAAATGGCCGAAAAGAAAGAGGTGGAAAAACACAGCTGAAAAGCGGGAAATACGTTGCTACCGCTCGCCTCAGGCAAACAGCAACCTCACATGCACCGCTTCTGCGCCCCAGGTCGCTAAACTGCGAGCGCCGGAGATAGTCCGCATTAGCCAGGTACTCGTGTGAGCACTGAGCATATATTGCCTTAATCATGTAGAAGGATGCGGCTGGAGAGATTTGGGCAAGACCAGTAGGCGTGTTTCGTGGCGAGAAGAGGGGCGTTTTGGACGCTTGGGGCATGTGGTGGGCGGCGGGGAGCGTGGCTTTGGCCCTGGGCGCTTTCGTTCCGCTCTTAGACTTGCCATCTGACCATCAAAGTAAACATGGTTGTGATTGACCCTTGGAGGTTAATAGTGGTGAGTGAAAAAATGTGTTTACCAGGCGATATGTTTGTCTTAGAGAAATGATAGTTACATTAATCGATTCTCCGCAACACGACGAGTAGAATGAAACTAGTCACAAATCTCTAGGATCACTATTCACCTCCAGGTGTTTGTTAGAAAAACCTGCTCCCAAACTGTAACAGCAAGTGCAAGTCACGATAATATTTGTATGGAAGATTTTCAAGCCTCAGGGATAATAGGAAAAAGTAGCGATAAATGGATTATTAATTACATGAAATTATTCTCCGCAACTCGAGGAATCGAACAAGACTACCCAGAGCGCCATATCTCCACTGTATCTTACGTAAGCCACACTTGACAAAGCCCCTTGGGCTATGCTCTGCCAAACCGGGTAACAGCAAGGGCCACTCATATGGCTCTCTCAAGGCCCTCAAAGCAAAAAAGCGGTTGAGTTTCCCTTGGGGGGATGGCAATAAAAAAAATAGACGAGATAGGGTTAGAGTTCCTAAAAAGTGTCAGAGGTGCGAGTCATACCCCAAATTATAGAGAGCGTGCGTGCTGTCACAAGTTTCTTTTCCCAGACTCTTCTTGTCTTCCTTGAACACCCTCACTCAACGCTTACCACTATAAGTACGAGTACCGTTGCCTCTTTTTCTGCCTCCAGCAAACAGAGTCCACGGCCACTGCGCTACGCACACAAAACAATCGTCATTTTGCGGTGATTTTCCCACACAGATTTGTCGGCTTCTCGACAGGTCTATTATACTTGAACAAGTGAACAAGTACCTCCTCCACTAACTACTCCCCCATTTCAACATGGCCCCCCATATTCTTGGTCCCGAGCCCGTGCAGGCTGACTCGTCCTTTCTGGGCAACCGACCCTGCCCTTCGCTCAGCTACCCTGCTGGCTCTTTTGTCGACAGCTCCGTTGACCAGGGTCTGACCGAGTCCGAAAAGCTCATTGCCCACGCCATGAAGACCCGAATCGAGGCCATCGATCTGGAGACTTGCTCCCCTGGCTCCGAGGACTCCTTCTTTGTGGCCGACCTGGGTATCGTCTACTCGCAGTTTATGCGATGGAAGGCTTGTCTGCCCCGTGTCACCCCCTTTTACGCCATGAAGTGTAACGGTGACGCCAAGGTGCTGCAGCTGCTTGCTGCTCTGGGCACCGGATTCGACTGCGCCTCGCGAAACGAGATTCAGACCATTCTGGATCTCGGAGTGTCCCAGGACCGAATCATCTACGCCCACCCCTGCAAGGTGGCGTCGTACATCCGATACGCCTCGTCTGTGGGCGTGGAGAAGATGGTGTTTGACAACGCCGAGGAGCTGTACAAGTGCGCCAAGTACCACCCTACCGCCAAGCTGTTCCTGCGAATCGTCACCGATGATTCCCAGTCTCTGTGCCAGTTCTCCGTCAAGTACGGAGCTGCTCTTGAGAACACCCAGTCTCTGCTGCAGCTGGCCAAGGATCTCGGCCTGAACGTTGCCGGTGTCTCTTTCCACGTCGGATCCGGCGCTGGAGACCCCAACGCCTTCCTGGACGCTGTGCGAAACGCCAAGCGAGTGTTTGACCAGGGAGCTGCCATTGGCATGCACCTCAACACTCTGGACGTTGGCGGAGGCTTCTCTGACGACTCTTTCGAGTCTTCTGCTGCCGTTCTGGGAGACGCTCTTGACAAGTACTTCCCCGAGGAGAGCGGCGTCACTCTCATGGCTGAGCCCGGCCGATTCTTCGTGTCCGAGGCCTTCACCATTGCCTCTCACGTGATTGCCCGACGAATCATCGAGAACCAGAACAAGGCTATGCTCTACCTCAACGATGGTGTCTACGGCAACATGAACTGCATTCTCTTTGACCACCAGGAGCCCGTGCCCAAGGTGCTCACCTACCAGGGCAAGTTCATGTACGGCGAGCGATACCAGAAGCAGAAGACTTCGCGAGACGTCTCTGTCTGGGGCCCCACCTGCGACGGTATCGACTGCATTTCCAAGTCGTGCCAGCTGCCCGTTCTGCTCGACGTCGGTGACTGGATGTACTTCACCTCCTTTGGCGCCTACACCGTGGCTGCCTCCACCACCTTCAACGGTTTCAACGGCGACTGCGAGACCCTGTACGTTTGCTCCAAGAAGGAGGTCGAGCAGTACATCAAGTTGTAAGCTAACACAACTGAAATAGATAGACTAGGATAGAGCTGTAGGGATAGCGACTACAGCATAATAAAAGTGTTTTTGGTATGAACAAAAGTGGAGTGTAGAGATGCGAAGTGTAGAATTCATGCGGTGTGCGATGTAAGATACTGTTCATTTTGATAGGTCTTGATACTTGTGAGACACTCCTGTATGACTAATACTGCCTCTATAACCAGGACTGGCGTATTATAGATTCGTGAACTACCTCTGCCCTGTGCAATTACAGCATAGACTGGCTATGAAGAATTTCTGAAGGACTCGCGGTGATTCAGTTCAGAATGTGCTCTCCTTGATCAGAGAATCCTTTAACCTAAGGGGTGCCACCGCTTGAACTTGTACGATCCATGGAGGATTGCACCGAATCCTCTTACATAGAATCATCAGGACCATGAGACCAGACTCAATGATTGCTGCTATAACAGCAAAGCTCTACATGATGGTATAGCTGACCCTCTAAACCCACAACTCCCCCTACACTGAGACTCAATAAAATGCTGTTATTACGGTACTTGGATGCTTATTTGCCGACCTTGATGATCTTCAGAGAAGAAGGCAGAGACTGAACGATCTTGTCGGCCTTGGCTCGCTCGTCAACAGTCAGAGTGTAGAGCATTCGAGGGCATCGGATCTTGAACTTGGTGTCGTTAGCCGAGTACTTGACGGTGACGCTCTCGACGTCATCTCGGCTGCAAGTAGCGAGGAAGTCCTTGATGCTGGTGAGAGTTTGCTGGGTTAGCTAGGGTGTTGTCATCTTTGGGGTGTTGTACTTACAGCCATTTTGGTGATGTATTGTTGGTTGAGGCTCTATAATGATAGTATTCTCGATATTATAGACATGCAGGTTTGATGCACATAAAGTTCCAAGTGTAGGGTAACAAGAGGGTGTGGACTGTGGAGATTAGGAGAGGGAGGATGGACTAGTATTGATAATATTCGTACTGTAGAGTCACTAGTTTGCCCATGTGGACCTTCTGGCCACTTCAATTGACCGTCTAGCTCTCTTTGTAGCTAGACAATGGGCGTTTCAGGAGGCCGCTACGAACAATTGTGCATGTACTAAGGGTCCAGACCCCGTGGTGGCCCCTATTTGCTTTGATCTAGACTCTCTAGAGCCGACAAATTCATTCCAGACCCACTTCCCCTTCTCAGATGCTATAGTATGCATTAGTATATGTTATTCGTAGCCTCTCTAGCTACATTTCCCATCCCTTCATGATGGTGATGAGGTTGGATAGACCCTCGATAGAGTCTAGATCGGGTCCTCTTCCGGGTGTCAGAGACGTGTGTGCAAAGTCGACAATCTTGGCCTGGTACAGCGGTCCCACCCCTTCTTCTCCTTGATTATTCAGCCTATCGTCAAACGCCTGCAGATCAGACTCGTAGATGATGAGAACCGAAGCTGAGTGCATTCGCATTTCGATGCGGCGGAACACTCGTCGAATGTAGAGCAGTTCCTGGATGATGACTGAGATCAGCGCAGATGCACGGTCGTAGCCCAGATGACTGACGGGGAACATGTTCTTATTAAGACACGCCGAGATGTCAGCGTCTGTCAATGAACGGCCGTATTTCTTGCCGTATTCAATGTATCCCGAGTCCGACGGAATGATTCCTCTCTCCGGGTCGCCAGGCTCCTTACCAGCCTCTTTTCCGGCGTATATCTGCATCCCAGCCACTCTCATATGCAAAGATCCCGACGTTGTAGTTTCGCTGACTTTTTTCATTCGTTCCTGCTTCTCTGGGGTAGCCTCGTCGTCCCACAGAATCGCGCCCAGCTTGATATCGACGACTGAAGGCTTGTTGAACCCCTTGGTGAGGTTCTCCAACACAATGGAGGCATTGGAGGGATGTAGAGGAGCTTCCTGGCCTTGTCCTGGTGCCGCAGTGTCTGCCTGTTGCTTTGTTAACGATGCAAGTAACGTGTGTTGCGCCGACGATTCCGTCACAAGTTCAACCCCCTGGCCATTCTTGTTCAATCGCTGCTTGATATCCTCGTAGCTCAAGGTGGTCTCGTCTCCTCCCTCTGAAGCGGTAGCCTCGTGTTCCATCAGAGTGCCCATGAAAACGGGGATCACACCGGCCAGGTCAGCCGTAGGAGCATCAGGATGCTGCTCGTAAGCCTCGTCATCCAGCCCCTCGGGAATGCGAGAAACCCCGGCCTGAACATGCTGGTAGAATGCAATTTCCTTGGGCAGCGCCCGCTTGACGAAGATGTCACGTGACTCGTCCTCCAACGCGCCCTCGTGGCCCGCGGCTTGTCGTACCGGTTGCATTAGGAGAGTCGGTTAGGGCCTGGCGGAGTGGGTTGGTGGTGAGGTTTGGTCGAAAAACACTGGTATATTGGCTATTATAGCTTGTAGCTATTTTGAGTCCTGCAGCGCAGGGGACAAGCTGATGCATGTCAACTCTGTTGGGGGAAGCTGTTTGTCGATGGATTGGGGAATTTTAGTGACGGTTTCGGGAAGTCTTGGGTTTTGGGGGCTGGGGGCTCTGCTGACGGCGGGTTTCGGCCGTTACGGGGTTTGCTCGTGCTCTACAGCGGCTTCCACAGCCTCTCGTATGTTCAACTTTCAAGGCAAAGATGGACAAGGTCAACTCTATATACACTTAGTGATCAGCGGGGAGAAGGGGAATATTACTGAAGTGTGGATAGGTGTAGTGGTGAGGAGGAGAGATGATGGGTGAGCTTTTTTTGCGAGCCGAGGCCCGTTTTTCACGTTTCTAGCTTGTCACGGGCTCTTCTCTCTGTTTGGAAACTGACACCTGTCATTATCATTGTCTACCCTCAATCCTGGGCCTATTCTTAGAACGAACTTTTGCATACGTATAACATGTGGAGAAGACTCGGCAGAAGTTCCAACGAGCTTTTTAACTCGTGCAGTTTCAGTTGTCTCTGAAGTGAAGAGACATGGAAGAAGAAAAGCAGCCATTGTAGGCAGCCGTGAGATACGACAGGTATACGAGGTTTCTCACAATGTCGCTATAGACGTGGCAGAACCGTCTTCTGATCATTTATCATAGATCCTTCCATATTACAGTATAGCCCCCTAAGCTGTACGCCGGTACATACCCCTACATTGGACCACTGTGAGGTTTACTTTTTGTGGTTTGTGGGTCCAACAATGTACTGGTAATCAAATACGAGCCGGTATCGTGCCAATTGTCTGTCGTCTATTGCGTACGGTTGATAAACGGTTGAAATAAACGTGGAAAATCATGTGATGGAACTGTCTTTGACTTAGCCTTGGAAAACAGGCGATTAAAAGCCAGTGGAGTGATTGAGCTTGACATGAAGAGCTTGTTTGAGCTCAAGAGTTTGAAGAGCTTGATGACTCATGCAAAAGATGAGGTTCCCGTCTTTTTCCCGTTGGAAGAAGAAAATCCATTGTATGTCGGTCGCCCCGTAATCAAGCACGCCATATCACACATGTCCCACGCATCTGGCACGCCACACTCTCCAGAGTCCCAACCTCATGTGAATTTCAAAACCTGGAAACTCTGTAGCCAATAGCCACCGTTTGAATTTGGTTACTAAGTCACTGATTAGTTGCACCGTCACAGTCAATACCTCCTCCAACCTCGACACAAACACACAAAATGAGCCGGTCCAACATCTCCCGAAACTTCTTCTACGTCTTCACGGCTGCCGTTGTTATTGCAGGAGCCGCAGCCCTGTTGCTGCCCACAGCCACCCTCGATAACAAGACCACGCCCAAGGTGACCAAGAAGCCCTCGAAAAAGGTGGCCGACGCCAAGATCGACACCTCCGACGACCCCAAGAAGCCCCTGGAGGAGTGGAACCGAGTCGAGATCAACGTCTACCTCAACAAGGTGAGTATGGAGAACGAATCAACGAGGAAGAGCAAGGATCGAAGTCAGCAGCAAGGTGAAGTGGAAAATCAGATCCAAGGGGTTTGCAGTTGTCAGAACTGTCGATTTCTTGACTACAAACCACCCACTACCCCCACTATTCACTTCCAACTTCTCTTTCCCCTCGTTTCTCGCTTAACGGACATGCATCTAATATGAAACCTAACTAACCCAGCGATACATCACCCCCTCTGACGAGTCCACCGACGAGGAGCTCAAGGCTCTCATTGCCCAGCTCCAGAAAATCGCCGCTTAGATGCCGAGAAAAAGTGATGTCGAAATGCTGTACTTTTAGCCATAGAAGCGTGGTCTGAGTGCCACGGTCAGATCACGTCTGTACGTAACAAAATGATGATTAGAATGGAAAGAGGTTGTTTGGGGAGGTGGCATAGATATGTGACTGTGTCAATTGCGTGTTCGGGCTGTGCTTGAAAAGGTCTGCTACTCTTTGAAGATGTGAAGTACAAATGAATTGGTGGACTTGGTGGGCTCGGTTTCATGATGACTCCATGGACATCGAATCAACTTGATATCCTGCTGGCGAGACCAAATGAACTGAACTGATGTGCACTACTTAATTGCATCTTGTTCTACCTTACTGTATTCAATTTGTCTTGATTCATTCACTATAAATACTTCTAGCCATCAATGCGTGCTACATTTGTTGACTAAACGTCTTGATCTCATTATTTACTGGTTGTTGCTGAGGAAGAGGAGCAGAAGAAGCTCGACCACAGTTTCAAACTTGAGCACAACAGCAGGTCCGTGGATAGGGACACAGTAGGTGGAGGTGACTCCATAGTCAAAGTTGATACCTCCAATCTCGGCACTGACACCAGTAGCCTCCTCCTGTTTCTGACAGATCTCGTTCCACAGCTCAGTGGTAATCTCAGGGCAGAACTTGAGAGGCTCCTGAGTATCGACAAAGACAGGGTACTCCTCATCTTCATCAATGACGGGGTAGGTAGCAAACTCAGACAGAGCCACGGTCTTGGAATCGTTCTCAGAGTTGAAGAACCGATGGGTGTCGTTGTAGAGCTCCCGTTTCAGCATTTCGACAATGCTGGTCATCTTCTCATTGATGTCCATCTCATTAGAGACATTGTACTGCTCAATGGAGTCGTCTGAGATAGAGAGACCGGCAAAGAGGTTGGAGATGGGGCAAATGGAGGACATTTTGAAGAGCGAAGAGTTGAGAAGATTGACGAGAATAATCTGCGGAATCTATAAGATGGCTATGTTCTTCATATAAATGCTTTTCCGTTTGTATGAGCATACATTATGTGGTGATGCTAAGTATAGAAGATCTTGATCTGGAGAGAAACAGGGACTGGTAGAAGTCAAATAGAGTGAACAGGTCTATTTTGAGAGTCCATACATTTTTGTTGATCAACTGGAGAGCGTCTCATTTGATTTCCCTCGTTTTTCATTGGTGTTCTCATTTTCGCTTCATAGACCAGATCCAATATGGGACACCCAAATAGGACTTATTACCGATGGCATAGCATATGAGCCAGGAGAATATGGGATATGAAACCAAAAGCGAACGAAATGAAGGCACGCATGGATTATGGCATAACAAGAGCCTCTGGTATCCCCTTTCGGTCATTCGAAAGGGGGTTGGTGCGTCAAAAATGATTTTACATCGAATATTCTTTAATTCCAGCACAAATCTGGTAAAATCAAAAATAAATACAGCACCAGTGGAAACGTATGTACCAACAGATTGCTCTTTACTTGTACTATTTCATTGTTTCTCCCATCCAATCAAATACTTCTACCTATCCCATAATCCTTTTGTCCGATGCCCCAAAAGCCCCAAACTACAGGTCAAGTGATTGTCCTTGTTCAGCAAAAGTGACGATAATTTATGCAATCGAATAACCACCTCAGACTCTCACCAGTTCACATTCGTCCATCAATCAACTGTCAAACACCGCTCACATGTCTGCACCACCAGGAGGACAACCCGAACCCACCTTCATTTGCAAGTATTGCGGAAAGAAGATCCTCGACTGTGTCATAGTGGACCACTACTTCAACTGTATGGATCTGGCTAAAGGAAAGAAGCCTCCCAAACTGACTGAAAGTCAGCAGAAAGAGCAACTGGCTCGCAAGTTTCATCTCAACAGAGATTAACGCGCGATGGTGAAGCGTAATGGCTAATCTATGCGTTATCAACGTGCCTTAATAATATTTGTATACCCCTTCATAAGATGTATCGTACACTCAGTCAAATTCAGTATCTACAACGCCCAGTCTCTCCTTCAATGTATAAATATGTTAGATGTTATATAGTCTTTTAGTCTAGTCCTCCTAGGCAGCACAGGCGTAGGAATGGGCAGTCTCGAGCAACTTGACGGTGGCAGTGTAGTGGTAGAAGATGCCGCCGAAAACAAAAATGTGCCAGAGGTTGTGGCTCATGCCAAAGTAGTCAAACACTCCGCCGGGACACCATCGCTCGGGAATGAGGAACGAGTAGAAGATGACTCCAGAGGCGTAAGAGACCAGAGAGGGGACAACGGGCAGATAGAAGGCCAGAGTGTTGTCCAGACCGTGCAGCAGAGCGTTGTGGATGAACGAGGTTGCACCGGCAACGGCAAACGACACGAAAAAGAGAATTCGCCAGTGTCGGTTCTTGGGGTCGTCAAACTTGGGGTCCCAAGACAAGAAGACGCCGGTGATGCCAAAGAAGGCGGTCAGAGTCATGTAGACAGTCTGCATGGTGGGGTTGCAGTAGAAGGCGGTGTACTCGGTGGTCAGAATAGAGGCACAGATGAGAACAGTGATTCCAGTGTAGTCCACACAGGCAAACTTCTTTCTATGTTCAATCCAGCAGATGGAGTTGAAAGTATGCCAGATGGATGAGCAGACCAGACACTTCATGGCGGCCACCAGGAAGACAATCATGCACATGTTGTCCATCAGCGAAGACTGCTCCCAGCTGACGGTCTTGGGGTAATGGAAGAAGGCCAGGAACAGCATGACAAAGAACCCTCCCAGATGGGTCCAGATGTTGCAGGTCTCGTTATGCAGCGTGACAATCGACTTGGCACAGTCCGAGTACTTGCCGTAGAACCGGTAGCCTCGGATGATGTATGGGTTGTCCCGGTGGACCTCGGGCAGCTCGTTGATGGTGATGAGACCCTTCTTGGCGGCTTCCAGAGCAGCCTGAGTGGCCTTGTGGTAGAGCTCGTCAGCTCCCTGCTTGACAGCCTCCTCGATATCCACCAGACGCTGTTCCAGGTGCTTCTGGACCTCGCTGAACTTTGACGTCCACGACTCGGTATCCCACGAGTCTGTATCCCAGTCGGCAAAGTCGTTGAAGTTGTTTTCGATAACGTGCACAAACTGCTCCATTTTCTTCTTCTGGTCGGTTGTTTTGGTCATGACCTTTTCTTTAATCTGCTCAAATGCCAGAACAGCGTTGTGGATGCTCTCGTCGATCTGAGACGCCTTGTGGGCTGAAAAGTCCTCCAGCACGTCCAGTCGGGACTCCAGGCCCTTCAGGAATGTGTCGAACTTGAGCAGCAGGCTCGTTTCGAGCTTCTCGTCGAAGAGAGACTCGAGGGCGGTAGAATCGTCGGCTGAAATTTTGATTTCCTGGTGCTCGGGTCGAGATTCCGGCTGCGACAACTTGGAGGACACTCCCGAGGCCTTGAGAGCTCGCGACTCGTCTCCGAGATAGTCCTGGTCACGGGCGACGCTTCTTCTTCTAATAGGAGCTTTAGCCATGGTTTCTGCGGTTGTAGGGTCGTAGTAGTAGCGGTTGTATTAGTTTTGTTGGGTGAGTTAGAGCTAGGTCGTAAAGAGGTCTTAATTTAGATGCAGGGGGGTGTGACCGTGTAGGGTATGGGGGTGAGTTGAGATGTTGCGGTTGTCGTGAAAAGCGCTTTGCTTTGTTATTTTTTTCAGTTGAAGAAAAATTCCCACTCCGTTTCAAACTGCCAAACCTCAAGAGCGAACTTCCCGTCTTATGTATCTTTATGTACAGAGTCCATAACCTAGAATAGAGTTGCAGAGATGTGATGTCTTAAGAGAACGCCGTGAGGTTTGCAAAAGTGTGGCAAATGGGAGAAAAACTATCGGATGACCCGGGAATAAGACTACAGCAGCTATTTAGTCGTTTTGAGCGAAAAACATGTTCAAATTTGCCTCTCTAACGCCTCCCTAAAGGCCTCTCAAATTCCCCGTTAACTCCATCAAAGTTAGGGTTCAACTTGAGGAGATAGAAAAACGTGCACCGTAGCGAGAGCGGAAGGGCCAATCTAGTCTGTTAGACAAGTCAAATCAGAGATGAGGTGAGGTGACCAGTAGAACACTTGATGGAAGGTACCAGAAGAAGATACAAGTAGAAGGGAAGCCGGTCAATGCCGTAGTGTGCAATATTAAGGGGAGTTTAAGACCTCATTTTGCGGGGTAAAGCAAACATGGCTGTACACCCTGCTGTGTTGCCAAGCCCCTGTCCAAACACGCATCTCCGAGTTAGGCCGCGAATTAATCTGAGGTTACTGTTAGCGAGTGAGTGTAGATCAGTGTGAGGGTTGTGGAAAAAGAAAAATGTGGTCAAAAGTCACGTGATTTGGATAAAGCGACTGGGAAGCTACATATTTCGTCTACAATTGTATTTGGCGACTTCTTTTACCCCTTCCTGTCAATGCCATTGTCCTATTGTTGACATTGTTCTACGATAACCATCCACTATCATCCCTCAGCCGCCGTTTCTCATGCAACTAAACCATGTCCATTGTGGGCCATAAGAGGTGTTTAAACTGAGGGATTTGTTGGTAGAAGAGAAGGCTTTCTAGTCAGATTCTAGTTCCCCGGCTCTAGCTGGCCATTTCCATCTTTCCAGCTAACGAATACCCCACCTGTATCAGCTTTTACCCACCTCCCCTCTGCATCAGATAAACGGCTCGCTTTCGTCGTTCCTGAAGGGTTATGCTTTTCTCGAGTCTAACCTTTCGAAGAGGAGAAGCTGAGATCGACCAGATCTTGCAGTGCCAATCAGAGAGGTGGGGTGTGAGGGTGGCAGCATGTGTTGTTGATACTTGTGTTCTGACCACATATTCCGACAGCTTCAGCAATTTTGCGCGTCAATATACCCTGAAACACACCCTTGAATTGTCTCATCTCCACCCGTTTGAACCTCCAACTGCACGCACATTGACGTCAATCTTAACCCAAGAGGGAAGACGCTGTGAGACATTGACCAGTTACGTAATTTACATCCACGGGAGTTTTCGGAGCCGTAGCATGAGTGAATAGGAGATGACTGGCTGGCTGACAGGGGTGATATCCTCACTTGAGACCCTTACCAGACAAAATAGCGAACAATTCATTGTCTGTGTCGCATTTATAGGTCCGAATCAGGGTAAAAGTCCGTCTTCAAGTATCAAAGCAAATACAAGTAAAGTTGTCTTTATCCCAACCAACCAGTTGATAATTAGTTAGGAGTATTTGAATAGGCAGATGGGTCGAATTGGAGATGAGTAAACGAAGAGACTGAGTGGAAGGGCCTGAAAAAACTACACTGCTGATTCTTGTAGGTCAGATCAGCCACTATTTGATACCCATCCTTTTCCCAATTCCCTTTCTTCTATCTTTGAACGGCTACTTGCATACCATCGGACAGTGTAGATCATTTGAAGACCTTTTTCGAAGATTCTGCTTACTAAACCCACGTGGTAAGACTAGCTCATACGACCACTCCCGACTCGATAGAATTATCCCTTCAATATCGATCGAGAAGAGGGGTATCAGAGCTACATCGAATTTATGTTGGAGTTAGTTGAACACTGGCGTTAGGTGAGGTTGAAGAAAGGGGTAGAGGTTAAGAGTAAAGATGGAAGAGACTTTGTAGCTTTTGGCTTCTTCAGGGGTCCTTTAATCAGCCATCCAAGAGTCTGGGAGGGCTACAGAAGTGGATGTATGTTGAACTACAACATAAGCTTACTAATCAGATTTTGGTGGCACTTGAATTGAGATAACAACCAGACGAGGAAAGATATCTACACATTGTGAGCTCTTACTTGGCGCCCCTCGAGGTGAGACTAAACAAGCATAAACACGATCTATTTTGGGCTCCACAGTCTGTCTCGTATTCATCCTACAAGCCTGTGTCTTGCAAAAGTAAGGGGAATGGGGTTGTGTGAATACGGGAAATGGGCCATTGACAGATTTGATACTCTACTCTATTGCTTCTGTACCTTACTCTTGATAACTGCTTTGTATTCATAGATTCGTCGACCTCCATCCACACCAGGTGCTTACTAAGTTACCCTGCACGCCTCTCATCTTGGTCAACATAAACTTTTTAGAGCGCACAGATACAGAAGAGGAAGCAAGAGTTTTGGAACCAAAGGCCACTAACCAAGTCACTTTACCAACACGTCTATTTTGCACAGACGTATACAGAGCAACCAGCGGCCTCGAACACACACACAAAGTCTTTGTGCATTGTTTGTACGAGTGCATACCTTTCGACTTATCAAACACACACCCTCACACTCACTCACATCACCACACGAGTCCAGTCAGATCAAGACGTCACTCCTAAAAACGAGAATTTCTCACATCCTGGTCCTACACGACTATGCTCACACACCATGGCAGCAAACAAAGGTAAGGCCCAAGGAGGCAAGAAAAAGAAAGCTGGCAAGAATGGAAAAGCACTTCAGGCCAACATCTCCAAGGCCAAGGAACTCGAACTCGAAGCAGCGAGGCTGGGAAATGAAGAAGCAAAGGTGGAAAACGAACGAGCAAGGATCAAAAACGAAGGAGCAAGGGTGGAAGAGGAAAGGAGGCTTCTAGGAGAGCTAAGAACGTCTCTCGAGAACTACACTGCGGTAATGACACGCAAGCTCAAGAGTTTGGAAGAGTATGGCCCACTGGTGACTCTGACCACGGTCTCGATGGATGTTTGTTTTAAAGAAGAGGATTCCGACCGCCTTTTTGAACGAATGGAATCGTTGACCTCCATCTATGCGGGATTGAGCAAACCCGACAACCCCATATGGTCGACTAACGGTCAGAAGTCATTGGTTGCATCGGTCTCGGACATGTTCACCAAATGGGCCTCTTCCCAGGGACTGCTGCTCCACTACACCAGAGATCTGATTGCACAAAACGCGAATCCCTTCCAGGACGCCGCTAAAACTGTCGATATCGCCACCCGCGACCATGGCAAGGTTGCACAGTCCATCTCGGACTACTCAAGCGTCAAAAAAGACCCCGACGACACAAATGGAGAGAAGGAGACCGCAGGACCCTCGCTTGATAGCATGATCGAAGCTCTATCTGCATCTGGAGTGGAGGTCTCGGCTACGGAGGCATCTAAACAACAATCATCACAATCTTCGTCTACACAGCCGCAACCAAAAGACCCCAAACAAGTGGCCCAGGCGTTTCTCATGTTCAAGCCCTACATGTCTCAAATGATTGAGGCTCGTCGGAAAGCTGAACAGCGGCTGCATGTCTTGGTAGCCAAATTTGAAAAGCTATCGCGCAGAGTGGAAGAAATGGAACGGCGACAAGAGCCGCAGCTACTGGAGAACGACGCAGATGCTGTTTATCAACCTGATCCGCGGTTGACTCTGGAGAACAACACAAAGGAATTGTAAGTATGGAAGGGGTATATGAGTTTTGGCGTATTTATTTTATTCTTACTAACACAGCATGAGAGAGCATTTCAAGGCGTTTTTGTCGCAGTATCAGCTGCGAGAGGAGTATTTCGAGAAGCTGCTCAAGGCCCGGTCATCTGAGACAGCCGTGCAGATCATGAAGGTCAAAAAGTACCGAGAGCTGTCGCGGGCTGGCTGGCGAATGGCCTCGGAGGCGCTGGATAGCCTGTCCAAGGTCGGCGGCCGGATTAAGAATATGGAGAGGAACTTCAACGACTTCAAGGCTCTATCAACTGTCACGATCGACTCCCTGGTTCAGGAATGCGAGGGCGCGAAACGTGACTACAAGCACTTGGAACTAGAACATGAGCAGAGTAAGAACAAGACGGAGCTCATGAATGTTATGATGAGCGATGTGGTCGCATATAACGCCGAGCTCAAAGATACTCTCGGTGATTTCAAGGAAGTCGCAGAGACATGGAGAGCGTGGGCTGATGTTTGCAAGCCTTTCATCAAAAACACTCTACCTGACTCGGAGCTGCAGGCTATGGACGACATTCTAGCCAAGACTGAGGTATTGATCCCTCGGGAGGCAGACGACCCCCAGCCCCCTACCGATGCCGAGATCGAGGAGATGCTGCGAAAGGGCAAAATGGAGGGCAAGACGGTGGAGCAGGTCAGCCAGGAGGTGATTGCTGCAACTGAGCAAGCCCTCAAACTGGCCCGTGAACGCCGTGAGAAGCGCGCCAACAACAGCTCGGTCATGGCTGCCAGAGTCAACAAGCATGTGGACAATCTGCTGACTGGTCAAATCAAGTCCGATGACGCTATCACTGAGGAGACCATGAAGCAGGTTGTGGAGGCAGCCAAGATCCTGGATAAGGCCAAATCTGTCGACGATGCCCCCAAGACCATTGAGGATGCGGTTGAGAAACCAGCTTCACCTGTTCTCAAATCGGAACCTCCTGCTCCTGAGGTCAAGGAGGAGCCTGAACCGGCTCCCGCTGCTAAGAAGGAGGCTGAACCTGCTCCCGCTGCTAAGAAGGAGTCCCCCAAGCCTTCTCCGAAGCCCTCTCCCAAGCCCGAGGCTGCCGATGGATACGAGGCCGATATTGAAAACGCCGAAGCTGAAAAGGAAGCGGAGGCCATCAAAGCCAAGGGTATGGTTCCTGCAACTAGATTGCCTTCGCCTCCAGCCAATGCTGCTTTCTCCTCCACACCAGGTCTTGCCCCTGATAGCCACCTGACAGTGTACTCCCCCGTCCATTCTGACGAGGAAAACCTGTCTCGTGAGGCTGCTCACGACGAAGCTGACGGTGAAGATGACGACGACTTTGGCTTTAAGCGGTATGTGGCTCACGAGGGAGACGTATCTTCCGAGGAGGATGAGTACTTCTTGCGTGCAAAGTTTGGAATTTGCTATCACGACCGTTACACGCGACGAGGAAAAGCTTCCAAGACGGACACCAACTCCTACATGGGCGTCTTTGGTGGTGCTGCTGACAAATCGCATAACCTGTGTTCACACGACATGAACAGCGACTTTGGACAGGCTCGGTTCGCCGATCGACGTGGCCATCTCTTCAGTGAGGTTCTCTTGCACGACTATGTGCAGTCGGATGATGACACCTCCATGCAGAACTGGACTGACGAGGTGGAATGGGAAGAGGGAGTGACCCCAGATGAGGATGAAGAAGACGAAGATGAGGGTGAATCTGGAAGCGACTTTGACGAAGAGCCTGATGCTAAACAGTCCAACGCAGACAAAGCCCAGGCTATCCAGAATGCCAAAGATGTTGCTTCTGGTGTCATTTCACCTCCTGCTCCTGGAACTCTCAGCGCAAGGGAAGTGGCTGCATACCTGGAGCATGTGCTGTTTGCCAAACGCCCTGACACGTTCAACACCGTGCAGATCCCCAATGTGTTCAACGAGGAGGAGTGGAAGGTTCTTACGAGCGGTAATGTTGTTAGCATCGTGCCTCTGCTGATGACATACATGGTCGCTGCCTTTACACCTAACGGCAAGCTGACTTTCGACGAGCGGTTCCCTCGTTTCGTGTATGATTCATGCAATTGGTTCGGGGCTATTGGCAGTCTGAACTTCCTGAGCAGTTACTACAGCAGCAAACACGGTGGCGGTTACAAGGAAAAGTATGGCTGGGATCCCATTCCCCTGACGATTAGGTCCCTTGGCGATATTGATGGTGTTATCGACGAAAGCCGAAGCCTGTGCCCAGTGACTCTCGATCTCATTCCCTTCTTGCTGTTTGCTGCCAGATCGCTGGCAGAAGTCTCAGTCTACCCTACCTGGACCAACGGTGAAGCCGCTGATGAGGCACTTCGAACTGCCATCATGGAGCACGACAGTTTCCTCTCTGTGGAAGATTTGTACCGGCTTGTTCTGGAACACAGACCTCCCAAGTGGGGACCGTCCGATGAGGTGTATACCACGCTGTTGGATGCTCTTGTGTGTGCGTTCGTGAGTCTCTACATGCGAGTGAGTCGGTTCCCTTTCGAGCTTGACAAGCTGGCCTCCCTGCCGGTTGTTCTCGCTGTTGAGGGTGCAACCCTGCCTAAAAACGTGCGTGATGTTCTCTCGAAGATTGAGGATAAGAAGGCTAAATTTCAGAACTTGAAAATTACCAAGATTGAGCAGGTTATTCTGGGCCAGGCCTCTGCTGCTCTTCGACGATGCATCACAAAGAATGTGTACCCCGAGGACACATATGGTGATGTCGAGATGAGCATTCAGGAGAAGGTTCTTGCGTTCCTCGCCGCTAATGGAAAGGATGAGACGTACAACAAGGTGGTTGCGCACAACCGTCCCATGTTGCTGCGAGCGCTGGAAAATAACCAGCTGGATGTTGAGCGAGTTGCCCAGCTGCACGATGCCTACGAGAAGCTGGATGGAGAAATTGCATCTGTCGACCAGACAGCCAACGGTAATGGTGAGGGAAGCGCTAATGGAAGTGCAACTGGAAACCAAAATGGCACCAGTGGAGGAAACAACTGAAATGTATAGGTATTGCATGTTTATTATTGTACAACAAAAGGACACAACGAGTAGAATAAATATAGTATATGCAGTGAGTTACTTCTTGTCAGGATCCTCGATGGTTCTGACCACCTTCGCAGGAATGCCAATGGCCACAGAAAAGTCAGGGATGTCTTTGGTGACCACTGAGCCTGCCCCAATGGTACACCCTTTACCGATAGTGACTCCAGGCATGACCTGAACTGCTGATCCTAGCCAGCAATCATCTCCAATAGAAATAGGGGAGGCATATTCAACTCCGTCCCTTCTAGTTTGCACTTCAACGTCATGCGTAGCAGTAATCAGTTTCACGTCAGGCCCCATCATGACTCTATCTCCAATGGTAATAAGGGCGCAGTCTAGGAACACACAGCCGTAGTTGGCTACAAAGTCATCTCCGATTGAGAAGTTGCACCCGTAGTCAAAGTAGACAGGAGCTTCGACATGGGGATTCTTTCCGACGTGACCAACCATGTTTCCCAGCATGGCAGCTCTGTCTTTGCGCAATTGCTCAGCTGTGATATCCTCTGGGAAGTAATCGTTGTACTTCTTCTGTGCCACGTGGATATCGTGTCTTGCTTTGACCAGTTCGGGTTCGTATTCATGGTAACCCATGGACGAGATCATCTTGTCGTAGTGCTCATTATGGGGCACATGATTCAGCTTCTTCGACTTTGCGATCTCCACCTCATTGAGCTCGAATTTTCTTCCACTTGGCATGGTTGGAGTGTGAGATCAAGGCATGTTGAAACTCAGATTGATCTGCATAATATGGGGAAGCTGGAGACAAAGACACGGCGAAAATATGTGCATTCAAGCAGCTGAACAAGCTGATACGGTGGGCCAGATGGTATTACAGACAGATCGGGTAATTTTCGGACATACAAAGACCTTTCAATTATTGCAAGGGATTATTTCATTATGGTTATGTGAGTGACTATTAGAGGGGGGAGGTTGGAGAAGGCTGGGTTGGTATTGTACACTAATACTTCTTGAAGGGGAAACCAGACCGAATGTAGGTACCTTCTGAAGCGAGATAGAGCCCTGCCCGTGGCAGGACCTCCACCTGGTATGGCTCAATGGGGAAGCTCTCTCCGTCAATACTGCAATAGTCGGAATGCCCGATAGGCGTGATTCGGAACGCCTCGATTTTCATGTATCCTGCGTAGGGCAGGTCAACGTGACGGCCAGTTTCGGAGGCCACCAGCAGGTTGCAGGCCTCAGTTCGACCCACCTTTTCGTCCCAGGTCATGACGTCGATAAGACCATCATGGGGGATGGCACAGGGGAAGGCCAGAGAGTCCGCAGACACCCAGGGCATCTTGCCAGTGTAAAAGTTGGCCATTCCCTTGGATGTGGTGACTTCCCAGTCTGAAGGAACGGGGTCGTTAACAGAGCCGTATTTGAGAGATGCAAACACGTCGGGATCGAGCTTGGCGATCTCTTCACTGTTAAGAGGATCCACCCGGTCCACAATGTATTTCTTGTAGTGTTCATCGAGCACCTTGACGTCTCGCGTGTACACCTTGACGGCAATCTCACAGGGATACTTTTTGCGGTTGATGATTCGAGCAATAGCTCCGACTGTGAACCGTGCTCCTCCCATCCACCGCAGATGTTCTGTTCCGAGATCCAGGTCGGCCACCAGTCCCCACGCCTGCGAGAGGAACGAGACGACACGTTTGTCGCCCTGGGTCACGGCCATGTAGTCTACGGGGATGGCTCTTCCCTTGATCATTTTGAGCGTTGCAATGGAGGCTGACGAGGTGCCGTTTAGCGACCACGACAGCGAGTTTCCAGATCCACAGGGCAGCTGGCAGATGGCCACGGACTGAAGCAGCTGGGCTCCGTCATCTGGTCTAGAAGCCATACCGTTGATGACTTCATGCGGGATACCGTCTCCTGAGCAGCACATGATCGCGTCATACTTGTCCATGGCGATGTCAGCACCGATCTCCTGGGCGTGGTACCGGTGAGTGGTTTCCACAACGTCCAGGGAACAGTTTGCTGCTCTCAAGAGAGGTTCCGAGGCATATTTGAACACCTTGGCCGCGTGTCCTGTTCCTCCATTGGGGTTGACGAGAATCAGGAACCGTTTTTGCGGTTTCGCAGCTCCGTAAGCTCTCTGCATGATATCCTCGGCCACGGTGGCCGGGTCTCCTCCATCAAAGGCAGCCACGACGGTCTTGGGAATGCAGGAGGTTTTCGACACTTCTCCGTAGCTGATCTTGATGGAGTTGTCGTCCTTTTCGGACGGTTCGGCAAACAAAATGTTCTCATAGGCGATTTCGATCCTTTCCGGCCGCGTTTCTGTGTCAGTATAGTTCTTGCAAAGGCATTTCGCGCATTTCGCGCGGTTAGTAGTTAGTAGTTTCCTCCGATACCCACCAAAGAATGAAGCGCAAGTCCGAGATGTTTTGAAGTTGGTGGCTGCGTATTAGTAACTTGTTGTTTCTTGTCTGTATTTCGTCGAAAATCAGTCGAGGGCTTGTCGCGAGCTACTCACCAGGCACTATCAGTCCATTTGCCCCCAGGCTTGCCAACTGGGGCAAGAGATCGCGGTTCGACATGGGAGGAGGGGCCTCCGGGGGACTTGAGGAGGATGGAATGGCTGAAGCGGAAGTAGTGCGTGCTGGGGATCGGCGTGGAGGAGAGAGACTCAGCTAAGTTTAGTCAGCTGGGCTGTTGTCCTTTTTTTTTTTGTTTTGTTTGTGTTAACGGAGCGTGATTGTGCTGTTTTGAGTGTCTTTCGCGTGATTGTCTCTATGCTGAAGTTAGTAACTAAGTCTGTTTTCTGTAGTCAGGGTTTATTAGGGTGTGTGAATATGCGCGTTTAAGTGCGAGAATAAAGATGTGCCGGAACCGGTTCCTAGGGATGAGTATGGCTAGTGAAGACGAGTCAAGGAGGTAGTACGTGACGTGAGCTCCAAGGAGATACCCCGAAAAGCGGCCTTTTCAGGTTTCAAACGCTTTTAATACTCCCTCAATCTCACCCGAAACTCATACCCCACTTAAAAATCTCCAGTTTGGATTCGGATTATCGCCTTTTTAAATTCGGTTTGAATTCCGTGTTGTCCACAGAGTTTGGCTCCAAACACCTGAAGACGCAGAGAAATGTGAAAAAGCCTGAAGAGCTTGAAGGCTGTCGGAGGGGTTTTTGCGGGGGCTGATACATTATCTCCGACGACGTGTACAAACCGATGTAGAAACGCCATGACACCTCAGCAACACCATCCGTCACGTCTCTTCTCGTGCACTATCAGCTCGGATTTATGTATGTCTGGCACTAGCGAAGAGTTCTAGATCTCGGCTTTTGACTTCACAAGCCGTAGATGGTGTAGACAATTAGGAGCAATGGTGGGGGTTCGAGGTATTATTTTGGGTGGTGCGAGTACAGATACCAGTGCCTCTGGGGCCATTTGCCAGTAGATATACACCTCATTGCAAGTTCCCAGGTATATCCCTCACTGTCACGTATCAGTGCGACGCTGGTTATGCCTGAAGATCTGAATAGGGAGGGCGTTGACTTGTTGATGTCACCTTAGGAGCTGAAACCCGTCAAGGTTGAAGTTCCTGGACCGGAACCTCTGAGCGAGTTTGGCAATGAGTTAGCCTTGTCTGGGGTGGTGTGTCTAAGCTTGGTGGATAAGCTTGAGGAGGCATGTCAGACGGTGGCCTGGCTGATACACACTAGCTGTAAGATATCCGAGACTTTCATTGGACTCACACGACTGAGGGGAACACAATGATATCAAGAAAACGCGCCTAACCACGCTTCTTCTTCGCCCTAAGCTTCGGGCCGAGTTCACCACACAAGAGGTAGAGTGTAATCAAGTGTACAATGCCTTAGACGATGAACTGTACGGGTAACTGGTAAAGCAAGAGGGTGTTCACAGAAATTTTCTGTCTCAGAGATCTATAGATGCCCTATCATAGACCTGGATCCTGAAGGTGTTCTTTGGTTATTCTACGGTGCTTCTACCAGTCTACACTGAATACCGGTGAGTTCCGTTCAGATGAACAGCTGCTGCCCAGAGTTTCAATCCACTCATTCCAAGGCACTTCATCACACAACTACGGTTACAAATGTCTAGCCCCTTTAAAAACTACACAAACCAATATGGTCTATCCAAATCCATTACTAACATTAGTAAGCTATATATCCTGTCCATGTACGCTCTAAGAGAGCACACTACTCAAGCCCTTGACCTCATACCCTCCCATTCAGTTTCAGTCAATCTAAGGCCGACTCGATAACTTTCAAGTCTATTGTCAAACCTCATCAATCCCTATCTCATCTACTGAGCATACTCAACCTGAGAATCTTCAGGTCGGTGCACGATTCGATACGAGAAAGAAACCAAGTACTGAGGAACAGAGGTCTGGCTAGCACTGGGAGGCTGGGTCTCGTCAGGTCGAACCATGCCAGTGAAGCTGAATCCATGAGGATCCTTACCTCGCTCATTAGTCATTTTCACACGACCAGTGGCATTGATGATGGTTCCTCCGTTGACTCCATGGCAGTCAAATCCGAAAATATCGTGGGTCACAGTCGCAGGCATCTGTGCGTAGATTCCCAGAAAGGCATCTCGACCAGCAATTGGGGTTCCATTCCAAACAATGGCGGTGTCGGGTCTCAGAAATTGTGGCAGGTTTTGTCTGTGATCGTCAAGAGCCTTGAAAAACTGTCGCAGAAAGCTCTCTGCGTTGGTGACTGTTTGAGAGACCTGCTGTTGAGTAGGACCGTTGCCAGTGTTCATGATGTGTGATTGAGGGTGAGTGTTGTGAATTTTTGGTGAGTGCTGCGGTTTGTGATGAATCTGTCGTGTTTCTCACTCTTTAAGTATGCCTTCTTTCCAGTCCGATTGTGTTTCAGGTCTTTGATAGTCCCGTTTGTTGCTATTCAAGGCGTTTGTGTGGAATCAGGGACATGTCTTGGAGAGCCTGGAAATATGTCAAAAATGTCCCCAATAGGCAGTCTCCCCTAAACCTAAAAATATCAGACCTCAGGCTGTATTGCTTCAAACACCCCGGAAATTAGCCTTCGCCCGAGTAGCGCAATGGTTAACGCGTTGGACTTCTAATCCAAAGATTGTGGGTTCGAGTCCCACCCCGGGTGCTATTAAAATATTTTTTTTTCTCCCACAACCGTGACTTCTTTGTGTCAAGGCAAATTACGTTTTTGCCTGCACAACTCTGTTCCTATTGCATTTCAAGGCAGACATAGGCACACCCATTTGCTACAGAGAGAAAGAAAGCCACCACTGGGAAATTAGTGTGCATTTTATTAGAATCATCCCGCGATGGGTCTACTTGTATAAAGGATTGTGACCAGGTATAAGAACAGCATTTGGTTGCAACGGGATGAAGCAAGATACTGTCCATACCATCTCGTCTATCTCATAACCGCGCCTTGATGCATAAGCCGCCTCGACTTCTTTGTGTACGGCCGTTTTTCACTTTGTCGCTTAGGCGCTTGGCCAATTTCGGCCCGTTTACAAAGAACATGTCTGGTGTATAACCAGTGCTGCAATAAAGCTGGGGTGGAGCGTTGGTGGACCTGTATCATCTTATCACTGATAGAATTTCTGGGTGCAGAAGGGCGGTAATACGGTGGAAACAGACTTTGCCGTTGGAGAGAGAGAAAGAGAGTGGAGAGAGAAACAGTCAGCAGCAGCAAAAGGAATACGAGCTTTGGGACTGACCTTGTACAGCTAGACTTGCGACACCAACCGCAACCATGAGCAATACAACGGGCAGTGACACCGTCCGAGAGGACGACCAGCGGCCGTTGAAGAAGCAGAGGCGAGAGAGCGACGACGTGCTGCCCAAGACGGAAAGCGGAGAGAGCTGTGAGCCCGTGAATGATGGGACCACCGAGGCTGAGGGAGGAGAGATTGAAGACGAAAAGAAGGATCCACCAGAAGACAAGAGTGGAAACGAGTCAGACGAAGAGGAGGAGGAGTCTGAGGACGAAGAGGAGGACCGTGGTAGACGCAGGAGTCGCCAGCAGTCAGCTTCTCGAACAAAGTCCAGAGAACATTCCCATTCAAAGTCGCGGTCTAGATCTCACAAGGGAGAGGAGCATGAGCGTCGAACAGTCACCAAGGTGGTTCAGGGCAAGGAAGTTCGACAACACATCTCCAGAGACCGGTACCATAGTCGTTCTGTCAGCAACAACCAGAAGACTAAAAGCTCGACGGATCGTTCAGGAAACACTTCGACAACTAAAGACGGATCTCACCGTAAAGACGAGCAGTCTCATTCTCGCGAGCGAGTACGAGTCAGTATGTCACCAGACGGAAGATCCGGAGATCACAACACTCTGGAGTATGAGAAGGACGCCAATGGAAATGTTACTGTTTCTGTAGACAGTGAACAGGACATTACACCTGAGGATGTCGAGAATGGCAAGACCATTGACGAGTCTTCCTATGGCTACGAAAAGTGTGACGAGCGAGAAGCCTCGAGATCACGGTCGCGCAGCCGAGAAGGAAGTCGAGATCGCCAAAGAAACAGATCCAGGGAGAGAAACAGAGGCTACGAAGGATCTGTTGATGTCAACGGAGAGGGAAAGGATGGAAAAAGGAAAAGGAAGTCTAGATCTCGAGAACGTGACGACAGTAGATCTGTTACCACGGTGTCTGAATGGTCGGAGGATTCAAATGGGGACCGAACTAGCGTGAGTCGAAAGGTCACCAGACATGACTCGGGCGAAGAGTCGAGAAATCACGATGGAAGTGATGATGAGGAGGAAGATAAGGAAAGCTACAGCATCATCGCCACAAACCTGCCCAGCTCAGCTACCCATGCTCATGTCCGAGAAATCTTTGAGAGAATAGGTGCTGTTCGGAACGTTGATTCTTTGGAGCTCAGTTATAGGTTCCGGCGAAGAGTCAACCAGTATGAGAGAAATGATGAGGGTTCTGAGAACAACTTCATGATCACATACTACAACAAGGACGACGCCAGTGACGCCGTTTACAGGATGAACGGTAGTCAAATTGACAATGAGGTTATCAGCGTTACACTCTACGACAGAGCCAAACGTTCAGACTTCAAGCAGTACCCCAGAGGTCGGTCCGAAAAGTCTGAAAAGTCGAGCTACGACACTGGATGGGTCTCTGGAGGCGAGTACAGCGAAAAAAGTGGAAACCGGGGCAGATCTTACAGTCGAGACAGTCGAGGTAGATCCTACAGTCGAGACAGATCTTACAGCCGTGAAAGTTATAGGGATGGAGACCGGTCATACAGTCGTTCATGGAGCCGTGAACGCTCTTACAGTGCCGATGGCAGACGTAACGTCCACGAGCGAGACCGGTCGCATAGTCGAGAGAGGTCTCAGAGCCGGTCCAGATCTCAAAGTGCGGACAGGGAGACTGTCAATAGCAGCCAACTGAGTCCCAGACAAACTCGTCCTCGAAGAGGGGGTTACAGGAGCCGTTCAAGGTCAGATGACAAGTATAGAGATCGCAGTAGGTCTCCCCAGAGACGTCACAGTCGGTCTCCTCGACGATTGTCTAGCCGGTCCCGGTCTCGATAATTTGCATAGAGGTATTACACACACATTACAAGTTACTGTCATCAATCAACTAATTGGTGATCTAATAATATATTTCAATATGTACAGGTTTGTGCTATCAGCTAGGCTGTTTGCTTTTGTTCAGATGCAGAAGTGGCTGTGGTGTTTGTCAGTGTAGACTCGGTTGTAGTGCCAAGAGTCGTAGTTTCTGCGGTGCTAGTAGTAGAATCAGCCTTTGTTTCAGGTGACTCAATCGTAGAATCAGCCTTCACTTCAGAGGCAGTGGTAGAGTCCAACCTGTCATTCTCAGTAGTGAGATCACCCTTAGTCTCAGTTGATGCAATGGTCTCGCCTCCTTCAGCCTTCTCAGCGGCCAATCTGGCAGCTTCCCTAGCGGCCTTTCTCTCGGCAATGGCAGCCTTCTTCTTACCCAGTCTCTTGGGTTTCGTAGGCTCCTCTGTATCCTCCTCCTTTTTGACCTGCTTGACCGGCTTGATCTTCTTCGGTGCTTTGGCAACCAGTTTACTTTCATCAAGCTCAACGCCAGCCTTAGCCACCGTGTATGCAATTCTCTCCAACAGAACCTCATCCTGGCAATCTTCCGAATCCAGAATGATGCTCATCTGTCCCCGTTTGGTGGCAGTGTACTTGTCGTCGTTACGTGCCTTGATACTCTCCTTGGTGTTGCACATGTTGGCAATCAATGCAAAATCAGACTCTTCCTCCAGAGACTCCCATCCCAGAACGATCACGTTGCTCAGCTCGGGGAGCTGAATACCCTTGAACTGACGCAGGTTGCAGACAATAGCCTGGGGCAAATCCTTTGTTGCCTCATTAGTAGGATCAATCGGAGTGGAGAAAAACGTCTCACAGAACTGCTCCATTCGAGAAGGATCCAGGTCAGCCACATGAGCAGCGTTGACACCCACCTTGGCAAAAGCCTCCGTGTACTTGTCAGCCTTGAAAGACTGGGTTGTCAGAACCAGGGCACGCTCAGCGGGTTGACTTCTAATAATGTCAGATGCTGCTTCGAAGTAAGACTTGTCTAGGAACAGCTGCTTGTTGTAGAACCGCTTTCGCATGACCGAAGTGTATCTATCATTGTAAAAGTCCCGGATAGCGGCAAACTTCATGCCCAAGTATTCTTGTCTATCTCTAGCCAACTTGTGGACATCCTGCAGCTCCTCCATAGCCAAACCAAGGTTGATGGCAGGGAGCTCGACTGGTGTACAGGGAGATCTGGGTGAAGCTTTGGTCACGATTCTGACATCCACATCAGGGGCACAGACACTGTAAGGAGACTTGACTGATTTGTGATGAGTCAGACCAATGTCTGCCACAGGTCTACCTTCACTCCAACCCAGGGAGGTGAGCAGACTCTTATGAAAGGGCTTGAGAGTTGCTCCTGCAAACACAACTTGCAGGGGAGGGAAAGCCATGAGCTCGGATCTCATGTATCCGTTTCTGAGAGATGCAATATAGTCGCCCAGCTCGATGATGGGCTTGACGTGGTTGTTGACTTTCTGGGTTTTGGTCTTAAGAATGAACTTCTCTTGAGGCAGAAGAACGTCAGCGTCGTCCACGTAGATGGAGGATAGCTGTTTGAGATTCAGACGGTCTCTGAAATCAGATTGTAGAATGTCCATGAGACGAGTAGGTGTAGTGATGAGGACCTGAGGACTAGGGGCCTTTCTCAGCAGTGCCAGTTGTTCTTTTTCAGCTTCTGGGGATGCTCTGTAAAGTAGCTGGGCTACATATCCCTCAGCCTTGACTTGGTCCTCCTCCTTGCTGGTATTCACTTTGCTGATCTCCAAAAGACGTTTGAGATGCTGTTTTCCTGCGAGTTCCGAGGAAACAATCAACAAGTGGTTGACTCCCCAGTCTTTGGGGTTTTTATCGCCTCGTACGTTGATTCGATTCGGTTTTGAAAGTAAAGCAACGTCCAAGGCAGTAGACACTCCACAACCCGGTAACGAGCTCCAAACGAGTGAAATATTGGAGTTGATGATCGACAGAAACTGCTTCTGTGCATATTGAGGCTCTTTGGCGGTTTCGATCGCCTTGGTGATCTCAGCAGCAACTTCTTCAGGTACCTTGAGATCGGTCCATGTCTTGGCTTTGGTATGGTCGACAGTAAGATGAATTTCCGGCGTGTGAAGATTCTGCTTGAGGGGCCCGTTGAGAGGCAGTTTCGGCTTCACAGGGATCTTGTTTTTGGGTCTAGGAGCGTTTCTAGGCTTAGAAGGAGGACCTTTATTGTACTTTGACGGTCGAAAGTCATTCTTTTGTCTCGATCCAGACTTGTAGGGACCTTTAAAACCGTTTGAAGAGCTCTGGTAATATCGTGCGAGCGTTAGCGGCGTCAACGACGGTTTTATCGGTAATTTCGCAAAGATCTGGCGGCTTTGGATGCTGGTTCGCCACATGTTGAGCGTGAGAGTTTAGGGCCTCAATTTATTTTCACTTCATGCAGGCTGTCCAGTGGCGATGTATGGTCCCAATGGAGATAAGTCGAATGGAGTTAAGCGTTTTTGGAGGTGGAGAAGAATCAGAACACGATCGAATGTCCACATCAGCGTGTTACATCAGCGTGTTACTTTCCAGAATTAGAAAGCTCTTAGATACTCTCTCTATTTGGTACTTTTCACGACATCGTACTAAGAGTGGAAGGTACAATGGAAGACGAAGTCTGAGAAAGGCATCATACTGTTAAGAGCAGAGTGGTTCTTCAATGGGTTTCTGAGTGCTGCTCTAAGTGCTGTTGGAACACACGATGTTTACTTTCCATTTATATTTCTCCTTGATATACATTCATAGCTCGCCCTATTAAGGCACGACTCTCTCGAAAGACAGTTCCGTCCATGTCGAGAAGAGATGATCAGACGACTGCTCCAGGTTGACTGATTAGTTCTGATATGACTGATATTGTGACTAGTTCTGATCGCGTGACAGATAATGGTGACATGGCTTAGAGTCTAATACCTTTCAGAATTAATGTACTTGTAGTAACTAGACAGAAACAATCATTTGACTGTCTTAATCAAGCTTACTAAGCTCACTCTTTGAAGTGCAGATTTCAAGAATCTTCCAAAAGTTGCAGTAAGAATCGGAGAAAGCTGTAGACAAGACTGAGGGCTTTTAAGAGTATATCAATTTCGTTGCCTCTGTACCGTCTTATTATCTCCTCCCCAACTGTCACAATGAACACTTTCCTAACTCAGGCAGTGCTTACATAAGCCTTTCTTTGTCAATTAATCTTATGAAGGTAATGAAAGATCTCTAACTGAGCCCTAGAGTCCATTTGGCACCCTAACTACAGCTTATTTCATTAGTCAGCATACCCATTGCTTTTTCGTGCCCAAAAACATTGCTATCTCACACTTCTCCTCAGTCTTCCGAGGCTCTTGTTCGGCTTATGCTTTGGGTCTCCCGCACAATTTATTCTGACCCAATTTAATTATCGTGAATGTTATTGGTGGCGGTAAATAACTTGGAAATGAGAAGACTATCTAAAACGGCTATTATTGTCCAAAATGGACCGTTCGAGATACTGTCTGGTTGCCACGCTCCAGATATCGAGCAATATGCAGGTCACGGCATCTCAATATCAGCCCAAATCCGTATTCTTGCTGCTGTCTGCCAATGCACTCTTTTTTAACCCTTACATACATGAACCCATAAGAGGTGCACCTTTAGCGAGATGAATGTGTCGCGGTGTGAAGAAATGAAAATGTGGGCTTGAAAAATGTGCTCGTACCTCGAATAAAAGAGATAGAGATTATCTCCTTAGTCAACACAACTGGCATCTGCTAACATCTCCACATCATCCGTATACTTCTCACATGTACCCCATGATTAAGTTCCCTTGGACTACATGGTGTGCATCAAATAATAGCAACGCAACGGCACCTTTAGCACTTCAACACCCGCCATTGACACCCCCTAGTACCCTCCTCCAGCCAGGTTCAACACGTTCAACACTATGGACTCTCTGGATGTCTCTCCGTCAAGCGTTCTAGAAGAGATTCTGGAAACGGTGGTGGAAACTGCTAGCTCGACAGTAGTGCCAGATACTGCGGATACTGTCGCTCAAGCTACAGAGTCAGCCACGGCCGTTATCAGCAATGCTCTGGCTCGAAGCGCCTATGCGGCACACACGTCATTGTCGTATCTGGCATGGGCCTTTGGCCTGTGGTTTCTACGTCTTATAGGATGGGTTTGTTACGGCATCCCGACCTATGTTTTGGGACTGTTAGGAAGAACCATCAACATCAGTCTTCAGTTTTCTTCTCTGTGAGTAATTCCGACAGGCAGGCTACTGCCTCAATGATACCATTGCCTCTCCATACTCCTCTTTACTAACTCAGACTACTCATGTTGATCGCTTTGGTTACGGTTGTAGTTGCAGTGGTGCGATACAAGTATCTCACTGTATACTCTCGTCTTCCTCAGGAGCAGCCCCGTCAGGAGCCTGAAATCGACATGTACGATGAGTCCGACAATGAGGACGAAAAAACGGGCTTTGCAAACTACTTTGACGAGTTTCTGTCTGCCGTCAAAATCTTTGGATACCTCGAAAGACCTGTGTTCCACGAACTTACCAGACACATGCAGACCTGGAAACTGTCTGCTGACGAAATGGTTCCCTTGGACGATGAGCAGGGCTTCTCAGTAGTCGTTGAAGGTACTGTTCAGGTGTTTGCCAAACAATCCAGCTTTGTTCAAAACCCTAGCAGTGTTCCTGACTCTCGAAAGGAAGACTCCATCATGTTCAATGGCGAGAGATACACTCTTCTGTCTGAAATCAAGAATGGCGCTCCTCTGACTTCTCTCTTCAACATTCTGTCTCTGTTCACTGACGATTTGCAGCTCCATAAGAACTTTGATAGTGCTGTCAATTCACCCATGGCTTCCGCTTCCGATGTTCCCAACATGTCTCTGTCTTCTGACGGCTCTGATGATCCCCTCAAGAGCGAACCTCAGTTTGGGGAGCCTCGGTTGTCGGAGAAACCCGCTGCCAAGCTCTCTGTGACTGTCAGAGCGGCTACAGACTCTACAATTGCCATCATTCCTGCTGCTGCTTTCCGACGAATCACCAAGAAGTTCCCTCAGGCCACTGCCCATATCGTGCAGGTCATTCTGACTCGTTTCCAGCGTGTCACCTTCCAGACTGGTCACCATTACTTTGGACTGACTCCTGAGATCTTCCAGACAGAAGTGAATCTGAACAGCCATGCTCGTAATGAACTTCCTGGATACCTGCGAGAAGGGGCTGTCAAGAAACTGAACCAGGTGTATGATGCATCTCAAATGGGCGGTCGACCCAAAAAGTACACGGTCACTCTCAACAAGAAGAACAAGGGTAAGGGAAGCAAGCGACAGCGATTCTCTGTGCAACTCAACAACCACGGTCAACTCAGCAGTCAGTCACGAATGGTCTCTTTGGACTCCCTGGAAGCTGTTGGAGATCACATGAACCCTGGTGATTTGTTGACTAACGTGCCTCTGTCTCGACAGGAACGACCCGTCTTTGAACTTTCTAGTGTCAAGCACAAGGCTAGTATTCAGAACCTGTCTTTCAGTGGCAACGACGACGAGAACGAAGATACTGCCCTTCGAACTGCTCTCGTTGAAGCCATCTTCAAGGTCCTGGGTATTGACAGAGACTCTATCCAGTCATCCATCATGGCTGTCAAGACCGTCTCCAACACGGCTTCTCCCATGTTCACTGGAGCCACTACCGGTGGAAGCAGCGGTTCACTTGGTGATGAGCTTCGAAGCCGACGAACTGGCCAGGATTCTCTTGGTGGATCTCATTTTGGAGTCGGCATGCCTTCTGAGCGATCAAACTCCTTCTACGCTCGGTCTGAGACTTCCACGTCTTCAGTTGACGAAGACTCGCTCATGGCTGCTCCTTTCGATACTATTCGAAACGATGTGGCTCAGTACATGGATGTTGTTCTGTTCAAGAAGGACTCCCTTCTCATCAAACAGGATGATCCTACTCCTGGTCTCTACTACCTCATTGATGGTGTCCTTGAAGTTGGATACACTGATCACCACAAGATCTACCACGATCTTTACACCGTTCAGCCTGGTGGAGTTGGAGGATACATTGGTTCGATTCTTGGACACCGATCTTTCGCTGACTTGCGTGCTCGAACTGATGTCTACGCTGGGTTCCTTCCTCGAGCTGCTATTGAGCGAATGTCTGACAAGTACCCCATGGTTCATCTGACTATGGCCAAGTCTCTCACCAAGGTCCTCTCTCGTCTCTTGCTGCATCTCGACTTTGCCATGGAATGGGTTCAAGTTCGGGCTGGTCAGAAGATTTACAAGGAGGGCCAGGATGCCGACGCTATCTACATTGTGCTCAACGGACGAGTTCGTTCGGTTGCAGAGACCAAGGGCGATTCTGGTATCGTTGGTGGAGAGTCTGGTGATCAGAAGGATGCCAAGGGACATCGAAAGAATCTCACCAGTATCGGTGAGTACGGTAAGGGTGAGTCTGTTGGTGAGCTAGAGGTTCTTACTCTTACCAGACGTCCTTCTACCCTTGTTGCTATTCGAGACGCTGAGCTGGCAAAGATCCCTAGAGCTCTGTTCGAGTCTCTGGCTCTGCATTACCCCAGCATCACCTTTGAGATCTCTCGAATTGTTGCTTCTCGAGTCCGCTCTCTCATGGAGGACTCTGCTCCTATTCCTCGACGACTGCACACCTTTGATATGGCTGCCCATCATGACAGCTACCTGACTATTGCGGTTGTTCCCATCTCTCAGGACGTTGACGTCAGCGAGTTCGGTCGACGTCTGTACAATGGTATGAAGGCTGTTGGACGAGAAGCGTGTCACCTGAACCATGCTTCTGTGCTGAACCACATGGGCAGACACGCTTTCAACCCTCTTGGCAAGTTGAAGCTGTCTGGTTTCCTCGACGACATTGAGGACCGATACCAGACTGTTTTGTACGTTGCTGATACCCCTCCTGGCTCTTCTTGGACCCACACTTGCATTTCCCAGGCCGATTGTGTTCTCCTTGTTGCTGATGCTCGATCAGAGCCAGATATCGGTGAGTACGAACGGGTGCTGGTGAAGATGCGAACCACTGCTCGAACCGAGATGGTTCTCATTCATCCTGAACGATACGTGCCCCCTGGACTCACCAGTGCTTGGCTGAAGCCTCGAGTGTGGGTGCACACCCATCATCACGTTCAGATGGATCTTCCTCGTCATGAAGCCGATGTCCTGGCTAGCATTCGAAAGATGAAGCGAACGGGCACTCTCGCCAACCTCAAAAACAAGGTCCAGACGATCCAGGAGGAGTTCCGGTCCATGTACCGGCCCAAGGCTAACATCTACAGCACCTCGTCTGCCAACAAGGACGACTTCAACCGGCTTGCCAGAATTCTGTCTGGACAGGCCATTGGACTTGTTCTTGGAGGAGGAGGAGCCCGAGGTATCTCTCATATTGGAATCATCAAGGCTCTGGAAGACTCTGGTATTCCCATCGACTTTGTTGGAGGTACCTCTATCGGCTCTTTCATTGGAGGTCTGTATGCCAAGGAGTACGACTTGGTGCCCATCTATGGACGAGCCAAGAAGTTCTCTGGACGAGTTTCTTCTCTCTGGCGTATGGCTTTGGATTTGACCTACCCTGCCACCTCCTACACCACCGGTCACGAGTTCAACCGAGGTATTTGGAAGGCTTTTGGCGACTCTCGAATCGAAGACTTTTGGCTGCGATACTTCACTAACACCACCAACATTACCCATTCGCGAATGGAGATCCACACGTCCGGATACGCGTGGAGATACATCCGAGCATCCATGTCTCTTGCTGGTCTCCTTCCTCCTCTGACAGACAACGGTAGTATGTTGCTTGATGGAGGTTACGTTGATAACCTTCCTGTGTCCGAGATGAAGGCTCAGGGAGCCTCTGTCGTGTTTGCAGTGGATGTTGGTTCTATTGACGACACCACTCCCATGAACTACGGAGACTCTCTGTCTGGAGCATGGGTCATGTGGAACCGATGGAACCCCTTTGGACGACATCCTAACGTTCCCAACCTGGCTGAAATCCAGGCTCGTCTGGCGTACGTGTCGTCGGTGGGAGCGCTTGAGAAGGCCAAGCATACCCCTGGTGTCATCTACATGCGACCCCCTATCGACGATTTTGCCACTCTCGACTTTGCCAAGTTCCTGGACATTTACCGGGTTGGTAACAAGTACGGACACAAGTTCCTGACTGAGCTGAGAGAGGATGGCAAGATGCCTGCCATTCCGGGAATGGAGAACGTCAAGGCCAAGCACAAGAGAACCATCGCTCGACGAAATAGTATTTAGAGGAGGAAATAGGTATATAAAAGCATTCAATGCATTGTTAACATGAACGGGGGGTTGGGGTAAATCTTAGTTAGTAGCTAGAGTGTAGATGAGGACAGAATCTCAACTTTTATATACTACAACCCATGCTGTGTTTACTGTGTGAGCGGTTATACGACGGACTACAAAAACCGCTGTCCTATAGATCTACCTTAGTAGGACACTGCACTAAGGTCCACTGGAATATCACCACTACTAGACATACACAAACCGCTATCCCATAACAAAGCCGTTACTCGTTAATCCACCTTTTTCTCTCTAAAACAAACCATCCATTACTATAATACATGCCCATTAAGGTCGCTTGGGGGGGTTGGAGGTGACCAGAATGACGGAATCACCTCGCACAAAGAGCATTTCGCTCTTCTTCTTTCGGGCCTCCAGCTTCGGACTGCCCTCCACGTACTCGTAGACCGTTTCCTCCACGTTTCCAAGCACCATACTGCAGTGGATATCGTAGGCCTGGGTTAGTAAGAGTTGGTTGATAGGTCATAAGGTGGGAGGTGATAAGAAAGGGGAATAGAGCCAGATTAAATAGAGCTCGGAAAATGGACAGCTCAAAACATCTTCATAACCTGAGCATGTTAAACATCCCATTCCTCAAATATCACCACCCCCCCTCTGCCATCATTGCTACTCACATGCAAAAGTCCATAAAGCTCTCGGCCTCCTCGGAGCTTGACGAAAACGTTCTCGTTGAGAGAAAGACCAATGAGATCCAGAGGCTCGGAGCCGCCTGAAGTGTCGACGTCGGCCATTGTGATGTGTGGTGTGCTGTCGATAGATGTTAATTAGTGTCTGTGATGGTGGTGAGCGTAGGGTTAGGGGAGATGAGGAGTGAGAAAGTGAGAAGTAGGGGTGTGGAAGAGGTCTGACAGGGAAAGGAGAAACATGGAGGATGTGGTTGCTACTATGTTTATTGGACAATGTTTTTAGATACTCTTTTTCTTCATTGATTAAAGTGGTATAGTTATCGTAGGCACTTTACGTCTACATGTCCCTACAGTATGGGACTATACACTGGAAAGAAGGTCGTTCTAACTCAACCGGGAAATGAGGGATTTGAACAATTATTTCTGCAATGTCGAGATAATGTCGCATTTACCATTTTCAACCCCTTCCAGTGCTCACTACTGGTCTCCTTCAGGCAACTATTCAACTCCCACATCCCTCCCGCTTAGTCACATGACAGCTAAACTCAATATTGGTATGGTGAAATTTCGTCTGGAAATAAACTTCCCAGCACCCAAGCGATTTTTTCAGCTGGCGACATTATCCACCAGCACACAAAACACCATGATCCGATCGCTACACACATCGGCCGCCCGACAGGCCCGGAAGAAGTGGCCCAAGCCGCTGCCCGGATCCGTTCTCGGCAACTCGTTTGTCAAGAACCTCGAGCTCAAGGCCCCCATTGCGCCCACTCTGGACAACATTGAGGTTCCCGATTCGCATCCTCTGTGGCAGTTTTTCAGCAAGGACAAGAAGCTGGTGCGAGAGCAGGCCTCGTTCGACTCCGACGCGCGGCCCTGGTCCGTGGCCGAGCTCCGAAGAAAGTCCTTTGAGGATCTCCACGCTCTGTGGTACGTGTGTCTCAAGGAGCGAAACATTCTGCTCAAGGAGGAGCGAGTCACTGGCCGAAGACACTCGGAGGTCCACAATGCTGCATACCGAAAAGAACACGACCGGGTCGGCGAGACCATGGTGCACATCCGACACGTGCTGGCCGAGCGATACAGAGCCTACGAGGAGGTCCAGCAGGTGCTTCCCGAGGTCCGAGCCCAGGCCAACGCCGACTTTGACGAAAAGTACGTCACTGCCGACGCCGTCTACGACAGCGAGCTGTCTCTGGAGCTGGAGCGACACCTCGTTGCCTACTACGGCTTCTCCACCGACCCTCGAGCCAACACCGGAGTGGTGGTGGACGACAAGATCCTCGAGGCCGTGCGATACGGAGCCAAGCTCAAGTACGAGCGATACAGCGGAGCCACCGACGAGGAGGGCAAGCCCGTGGCCAACCAGGGCTTCACGCACCAGCCCAAGCGAGACATTTTCGAGCTGTACCTCATGTTCCTGGCTAACGACACCACCGAGGGCGTGGCCGAGGCTCTCAACTACATCAAGCAGTACCGAGAGTCCGACCCTCTGCCCGTGGCTCCCTGGAACGCCATCCGGGTGCTGCAGCATCTGGTGGAGGAGAAGATGGGCGTTGCCGCCGTGTTTGAGGAGGCTCTGAAGAACAAAAAGCTGGAGCTGTCCGAGCAGGACATTCTGGAGACCATTCCTGCCCAGTTCCTCAACAAGCTCCCCAAGGAGTGATGTAAATAAGAGTCATGTATATAGTAACGATATGATAAGAGATGGAGCGTAGAGCGATTGAGATGAGTGATATAGGAGTGGTTTAGAAGAGCGATAGCTCTTCGTCAAATGTGTGTTCAATCATGAGTGTCTTATTGTAGTTGCAATAATTGTACATACATCACTTCTGCTTTGGTCTTCGATAATGCCATCTCTTTTGATCAAAGAATTGTGGATATCGAAAATCGCTATAAGCGATATAACAGAAACTCATATACACTCTCCACCCAAAACTACGTCAATACCGTCAGAGAGTCGTTAAATCATCAAATGCAAATATATACAATGGGATAGAATAGGGTGTGATCAAACAACTCGCTACGCTCGTTGTTTAAGCCTCCACAACGTCATCAACATAACCCAACTTATCCTTTCTGGCCTCTCTTCCTCCATCAGGAATAGCTCCAAATCGGCTAAAAGGCCACAGCACCTTTGGACACTTGCCATGCATCAGTCCTAGAGACACGGGTCCAAAGTTGTTGGAATCAAACGAGTGGATATTGTCTCCCTCGACCCACACGTGGTTGAAGGGCACAAAACACGTCTTTTGAGGGTAAGGGTGTCGGGTCACGATTTCGTCTCCTCCAACTCCCAGAATCCGTTTACACAGAAACTTGTCTGGATCCATGGGGTTTCGTAGCAGCACCACGTCGCCTACTTTGAGGTATCCGGGCTGTTTGATGAGAAATTTCTGCAGCAAAACAATGTCTCGCTTACCGAGATTCGAATCGGGATTCAGGGCAGGAGTCATACTGTTTCCACTGATATGGCCGAGAAAGTAGGCATGGTCCAGAAAACATATTGCCACAGGGATCCATGTGGACCAGATGAGCATTCTCATGGCCGGCTTCTGGCGCAACGCCGCCCATTTGCGCGACTTTTGCGCAAACCAGTCTTGTAGGCCCATTGGAAGTACTGAGGTGTTGATAGATGAAATGGAAATAGTGGTGTAGCGTTCCATATGCATGATGATTTGGGTGAAAAGTGTGGTCAGAGAAGGGTGAATAGATTGGTAGGAGAAGGAGAAGGTGTGAGAAAAAGGGACTTGTGAGAATCGGATTTTTATGTCTTGTTAAGTAGATGTGTCGAGAATCAGAGTCAAAATTGATTTCAACAGTGATTTCAGCGGACCCCCCTCTGTGGACACTCCCTAAACGGACTTTCTACAAAACCTTACAATACTACTTTGATAGGGAGTGGTGGAAAGCCTTTAACTGAGCCCTCAAGTAATGGTTTTGGACTAGAAAGTAGTTTAGGTACATCCTGTCACCTTTCATAGTCGTCATCCGCTTTCTCCTGTTGAAAATCCCTTCTATAGAGACCTTTCTCATCCTCTGTATCTTCACCCAACTCTCAACTACTCTTTCAACTAAATAAGCGAATTACTTGAAGGACTTTTCTCCCCGTTTCGTCGTCCAAGAAACGGCTATGTGCAACGGCTCCTTGTATACCAGCTCGAAAACCGTTTTCCATCTCCCCGAGACCTGCCAAGCTGACTACGCGTCGTAAAAGTATCCGCACTCCTTCCTCTACCCCTTCAAAGTGTGTATAAGGTGCCATTTAAGTGGGGGTACAGTTTGAGGAGGATGAAGAGAAGATCTTCTTAAAGCATTTACACAAGGGGGTAGAGACCTGCTGAATGCCACATCTTCTTCCTCTGAGTCATCGCTCCACTAGCCCAACACCAATCCGTCTTTTTCCCAGCATTAGTCAAACTAGACCCCCATTTGTCATCTGGCAAGGTTCAACCGTCAGTCTAACTCCGTTGCGGCTTGCTCAAAGTTCGGGAGCCGTGTCGGTTGGGGTTAACTACCCCGGATGCATGTGGGGGTGGTGGGGGGTGTTTGAGATGTGAAGGAGGTGAAATGAAAACATAATAAGGTGTATTATTCCATTTTCAACAGATTCAGGACTTTTCTGATACTTTTTGACCATCATTAACGCCTGATATGAGTCTCTCAATTTTTTCTTAAAAAGTCCAGACTGCAGAGTTTATGCAGAACAAGCACAAAGCAGCATGACTATTAAGATGCAGATCCATTCAAACAAAATGATATAAGAGAACCTCTTGCAAGACTATACCCTACAGTTCTCACGTCATTTGCATCTAAAGAGCGAAAGGAACTACAGTGCTCGAGTTGCTAGCTCTCCAACCTCTCTACAACACCGCACACACTACGTTAACCGCTAACTCTACCTCCGCCAAAACGCCGATAACGGAACGCCAATACGGAACACCACACTTTTCACCATGGGAAAACTTTTGGACAAGCTGAAACGGGTACTGGACTTTCTCATCTCGCAGTGGTTCATCATAGGCATGGGAGTAGCTATTGCTATAGCCTACGCGGCTCCCAACTACGCGAGATCGGGAGGAATGATCAGATCAGACATCACAATCGAATACCTGGCTGTAGCAGCCATTTTCCTCATTTCGGGACTCAGTATGCCCTCTAGAACGCTACTGAAAGAGCTGGGTAACTGGCGAGCTCACGTGATCACCCAGGGACTCTCCTTTCTGGTCACTCCAGCTCTCATGTTTGGTTTTGTCAAGGCCATCTATTCTGCCAACGATCCCCGTATCGACAAATACGTGCTTGTGGGCATGATCATTTGCGGCTGCACACCTACCACTGTATCCTCTAACGTTGTCATGACTAGAAACGCAGGCGGAAACGACTCCTTGTCGTTGTTGGAGGTCACTATCGGTAACGTCATGGGAGCTTTCGTCTCTCCTGCTCTATTGCAGCTCTACCTCTCAGACTCGACTGGTTTCGGGTTTGGAAATCCTGCCAAGGACTCGTCTATGACTGAACTGTACCGACGAGTCATGAAACAGCTGGGTCTGTCTCTTTTCGTGCCTCTGTTTGTAGGCCAAGTTATTCAGAATGTCTTCCCTAAACAGACTAAATGGGTTCTCACAAAGTTCTACCTCGCCAAGTTTGGCACTTTCTGTCTGCTTCTCCTCATTTGGGCCACTTTCTCCACCTCGTTCTACGATAATGCATTCGAGAGTGTCCCCAAGGCCACCATGATCATGGTTCCCTTCTTCAACATTGGCATCTACCTGCTCTTCACAGTCATTTGCTTTGCATGCGCCAGATCGCCTATTCCTAGACTTGTGGCACCCCACAAACCCACAGAAGAGTCTACCAGAACCTACAAGCTGCTCCACAGATTCATTTCAGGCTTCTACTTCAACAAGAGAAACACAGTCGCCATCATGCTGTGTGGAGCCGCCAAAACTGTCGCTCTCGGTGTTCCTCTGATCAACGCTCAGTACGGATCAGGAAGTGAACTTGTTGGTCGAGTTTCTATTCCTCTGACTCTCTTCCAGGGAGAACAGATTCTCACTGCTCAGCTTCTCATTCCTATCTTCAAGAGATGGATCGGAGACGAAGGAAAGGAGCCAGAGAACAGCTTTGACGATGATACAGTCAAATCCAGTCACAGCAACGACCTCGAAAAGGCCATGCCTGTTGTTACTGCTGCACCCGTGAGCTCAGAAGAAACTGGTGGTGTCACTACAACCACTGCCAAAACCTCTGCTACGCCTTTCTCTAACAGCACCACAACAAGCGACTACGTCTTCGACTCCGAAACTGACCCTGACAAGATCAAACAGGACGAAACTGTCGAGTCCAAGGTCTAGCGCTCTACTTACTTACTCTTGCTTCTATTTATTACTCAGCATGCATATAATATTAATATACTGTGCTTGTATTCTACTATTATCATATCCTATTATTACTTTACATTCCTTCACTTTACATTGTGTCTTCCATCCGTTAGTGTTAAATATCCCACACGGACACGGGACCCACCTCGTTGTACTCCTGTCGCGAGATGTAGGCACCCTCAATGTTGGTGCCAAAAATCTGCTTGGCGCCAATCTGGGCGCCCAGAAAAGCCGCCCGCTCCAGCTTGGAGCCCTTCCACTCGCTGAAGTACTCGGACATCTTCGCCAGCCGCATGGACGTCGGTGCCTGGCCGTGGCCAATCTGTGTCTGCAGCGCCTGGCTGTACAGCGGGTTGATGGGCGCTCCGCCGCCCACAGGGGCTCCTCCGACTGTGGGGGTGTTTCGACCGCTGGTGTTGAAGTTGGAGGGCAGCTCCGAGTAGGTGGACTGCCGGGCCACCAGGAACTTGTTGGTCAGAGAGGCCATGATGGCGTCCTTGAAGCCGTTGATTCCGGAAATGCCGCCGGCAATGATGATGTTGTTCCAGATGGGCTGGCGCTTGGAAAACTCGTCCACAAACGAGATGGACAGGTCTGTTTCCTCGGCAATGGCCTCGATCAGCTCCTCGGTGCCGTGGAACCGCTCCTGGCCGACTGTGTGTTCGAGCCCGTCGTCGTCCACAAAGGTGTTTGTGTTCTTTTCCGAGTTGGGGATCTCCGTTTCCTTCTTCTTGTTCTTTTCTCGCTCGGCGAGAATCTCCCGGGTCTTGCCGGAGGCCACAATGGCAGCCACGTCAATCGACGTCTCCTCGTCTCTATCGGGAGCGTCGGGCTGGTTCATGGCAGACCAGAGGTTTTTGGCGTCCTTGTGCAGCACCTCATAGATGTCCGATTTGAGCAGCGCGTCGATCTGGGCGGGGGTGAACTCGGGCAGTTTAGCCGCCAGGTTCTTCTTGACGCTGCTGGCTCCCAGGGGGATGACAATCTGTGCAGGCTCGACGATGGTGAAGTCGGTCATGGGCGTCAGAGTGGTCATGTCCTCGCCAACGTCAATGATGAATGCATCGGGCGAGTTGTAGGCGTAGGTCAGACACACGGCCTCGGGGATGGCGGCAAACGCGGGGAAGTTCATCTCCTCAAACACGTACTGGGTCACGTGCTCGAGCTGGAGACGGGTCCACAGCGTAGACGACACCAGAAACAGAGCGCAGCCAGCCAAGGGGATCTCGGGCTTGGTCTTCTGCATCGTCTGGGTCATCAGCTGCAGCAGGTACTCGAACGCCGGCAGGTCGACAATCTTGCCCTCCTTGAGCGGCCAAATGGCGTTGGATTCGTCGCCGGTACTCGAAAAGTAGGGCTTGGAGGAGCCGTCGGGATTGGGCACCTTGTAGACGACCGAGGGGACTTTGGCCTGGGCCTGCGTCAAGCTCTCGGCCAGCCCAAACTGCGCCTGGGTCGTCTTGGACCCAATGCTCACCACCAGGATGTTTTCGTCTCTGTACTGGACCATTGATGTGAAGTGTCGTGGGAGATGGAGACCCAAACTGTAGATGGTGGTGTGCGCGTCTGGACTGTAAACCTAAAACTGCTAAGGATGACACATCCAAACGAGGGAGTGAGATGTAGGTATAAGTTAAGGGGAAGGGGGGAGATAAAAAGTAAAGCTAGAGATTATTCCATTGATTGAGGGGCAACAGAAATCCATCCCATTTCGTCAACTCACTCAAACACACCTCCGTTTAGCTGCTAACGTCCCCCACCTCCTTCTCTCGTTAATTGCATGTGTCACTTTACCTCAGTTCGATTCTCATCTGCGACATTTATTAGCCACATTAAAAAGTGGAGGCTTATCAATCCCGCCCGATCTGAGACTTTCGCGCTTAGATGAAGTAAGGTGGAACCAAGGGGGGGAGGTAGTACAGCAACTACGATAGTCTTGGTGATCGATCACGTGACACAAGAAGTGGTGTGTTTTCAAAGGGTGTTGCTTTTAGACACTGACTACAAGTATAGAGCTCTATATAATCTGGTACAAGATGATGCAGTTCAACAGGTTTCCAAGGTGGATGCCAAACTTCATTCTCCAGAACTCCGCAGGCACTCCATCACAACCTCTTCTCTTCTCTACTCATTCTCACCTCTACTTCACATACCTACACTTCCCTTCTTTCAATAAATCATACTATACAAGTTACTGCGACAACGCCTCTTTTTCCTTCTCCAGCTGCAAAATGTACTCCTTAGTTTTCTGCACCTGCTGGTACACCGTTTCCAGACCCGCTGTAAGTCGGTCCAGCTCCTCGGCCTCCGTTTGCAACGAGTACGACTTGCTGGGATCGTTGGGGTCCGACTTGGCGGGTAAAAGGGCACCAGGTCGAGATGTGAGCAGTTCAAACATTTGTTCCGACGGCTCGTTGAACACGAGTTCGTCGTAGACGTAAGAATCGACTGGTTGCGGCACATTGGCGTTCTCTTCCTCTTCGTTACCGTTAGGAGCCCCTCCTGGTGCTCCAATCTGGGCAGGAATGTTGTCCTTCTTGTAGGGATGCAGTTTGAGATGGTGGTACAGCAGAATGTTCTTTTCGCCCATTTCTGTGGGGAAGAAGATCCGGATACTGATCTCAAACTCTCCCCATCCCGTTTCCGTCACCTCAAAGGGAGGCTCTTCTATCGTTCGGGTGGAGTTGGCATACGTGTCATGGAGCTTGAAGACCACCTTTTTGATGAACCCCAGCTCGTGGTTGTTTTCGGGAGCAGGACTGGCCTCCTTCTTGTTGGTTGCAACCGCCAACTTGTTCTTGACACGCGATATGGAAGCCGCATCAGACTTCATATCGAGGACTGGAGACCGCACGAAAATCGTCCAGCTGTGAGTGTGATCGGGAGAGACGTCTGGATTCGCCTTCTCCTCTTCCGTCAGTGGCGTCGCTGTGTTTCCATAGAGAATGGGTCGCGAAATTGCAATGTTCTGTGTTAGCCTAACGAAGGGAGACGAGACATGCTTGTTGGTTGTTGTTGAACAGCATTTCAGTGCATTCTTTCAATACTCACCTTGATCCGCTTGAGAGACGCTCCAGCAGCCATCTTGAATGTATCAAACTGTCGTGTTTTGGGCTGGTAAAAGTGATGATGGATTTGACTCTGATATTGAACTTTGTTGTGCATGGGTGTTCCAGTTAGTTGGGACTAAAACGATAAGCCCAAGTAAAGTATGCATAAATAGTGTATTCTCAATAAATAGTCTAGTAATGTCTAAGTACCGGTACCGTGGACTTCATACCACCGTTCTGAAAGCGAATAACCCGAGTCACCTCTGACTTTCTCTTCGGTCCGGAAATACTCAGGACTTTCGTAAATGTACGGTTTAAGACTGGCTTCGTCTTTTTCCGTTCTGAACATGCACTCATCATTTCTCACTGAATGAACAACCGTGGCTCCACATTGCTGAGGTTGGAACGTCTGCCAGGTGAAAGCTCCTCCCACAGACACTCCATGGAGATTGTCAAGACGTTCCCTCAGAGCTAGACCATCGTCTGGACTGCTGATGAACATGGAAGCCGCTAG
This sequence comes from Yarrowia sp. JCM 30695, assembly GCA_001602355.1. Lineage (NCBI taxonomy): Eukaryota > Fungi > Ascomycota > Dipodascomycetes > Dipodascales > Yarrowia > Yarrowia sp. JCM 30695. Next base: position 2,051,470 of record BCLX01000006.1, read on the forward strand.
TGCATTGGTTCGAGGATGCCATTGCACGTCTCTGATAAGAGAAGAGAGAGAAGCTCGTGCTCCTACCAAAGCAGGATCAAGATCTCTATCTGTAGCAGTTTTCAGTGACTGGTGACTGTTCAAACACGTGGCTAGAGTTCCGTCCAGTTTCCATACACGAACAATACCATCTGCTGATCCACTGGCAACGTATCCTCCGCAGGGACTGAAACGAGACCTGACAAGACTCTTGACGACAAAAGCACCAGAGTATGTCACCACACTTTCGTCAAGAGGATGGTCCTCCATACTGGGAGGCAGATAACTCAGAGTGTCTCTATAGTCCGCTCTGATTCGGTACTGGTTGAACTCTGCTCGAGAAACGTACTCTCCCTTTCGCTGAAGAGACGCCTTTCTCACGTCCCACAGCTTCGATCTGCCATCTTTGGCAGTTGTCAGAACATGGACTCCGTCTGGATGCACATCGCAAGAAGTTAGACCACTCAAATGGCCCACAAAAGACCGAACGTGAGAATCCTTCTGTCTCAAGTCAAATTGATCCAGGGTGGCACTATCCATCGCTCCAAAGAAGACGTTATCCGAACCCGCAGCCCACGAAGCTTGGTTCATATCTGACACGCACTTTCGTCGATACAGATATTCTCCAGTACGAGAGTCAATAACAGAATATCCCATCCGTGCTGTTCTACCCAGTAGCATGTAGCTATCGTCATGGCTCCACTCAACCGAAAAGGCAGCTCCATGGCCGTAATCTTGGAACTCCTCAAAGTGCCAATCATCATCTTCAAAGTCATGTCCACGGATGTAGACACAGCCGTCAAACGCTACTGCGGCCCATTTGTCGCTGGTTTTGGAAAAAGCGCAGTCAGTGATAGTCCAGGAGTTGGAATGAAGATGTACATTGTCTCTGAGATAACGAGGAACACCATCATCGTCGGTAAGATACACACTAGCAACCGAGTCCTGGTTGATAGTGATATAGAGAGACCCATCACGTGAATAAGCACCACAATAAGTTCTCGACTCTTCGCTCTGAATGACTTTGCCAATGGGGTGTGGTAAGAAACTCGCCTTGAATAGACGGTTGTGTTGGTCTTGTCCTGACAGTTCACGTTTAGCAATGTTTTCTCGAACTGTTCCTCCACCGAAAAGTTGTTTTTGAGCATGTTTGACACCTCGTGTGTCTCTCAGAGGCTTTCCTTCCCTTGCCTTGTACCCTAGAAGCTTCTGAAGACGAGGAGAAATGTATTGTCCCCATCTCTTCATGTACTCGTGTCTATGACCTTTCGTCAAATGACGATGTCCGAGGACAAAGTCGTCAAATTGACCCTGGTAGACAGGATGGTCTTCGGGGAGTAGATCAGGAGGGGTTTTTACACCGAAAAAGTACCCGCTTCGTAGTTCTTCCAGTGTAACCAATCCATTGGCTAACTCTGTCGTTGAGATCATTCTTCTAACCAACGAAGCAGACTTGTCACTCTTGATGGCAGTCTTCTTATCCTGGAAGTTGACATGCCACCAGTTATCCGGAAACTCGTCATATCTCAACAATGTTTTTACATGTAGAAACAAAGGGGATAGCGGGTTTTCCAAAAGTCTCAGATACCACAAGTTCATGCAATTGTATCCGATTTCCTCTTCGGAAAAATGGCCAGTCTGGTTCTTCTTAATGAGGTCCAGACGGCTTAGCATGGGGTATCCTTCTCCAAAGAAGTACATGTCATTTTTCAATGCACGCCAATAGTCAAAGATGGTCAAGTGTTTCCTTCCTAACCACATGTGAGAGGGACCTAGTCCTCCTTTAAGATCCAGACCAGTTCCATCGTAAATATAGGGTATGAACAAGGACTCGTTTGCATCTGAAAGAATATCGTGGCATTCTTTTATTCTAGCGGTCAATTCCACAGACATCCCTTCCGCGTCGGCCACAAAAAGCTGCAGGTCATCCCATTCCATCATCGGGGCAGCATAGTCATAAGCTGTGTCCCTTATCTTGGCTAGCCCTGGAGGAAGCCTGGGAAAGGTGTCCATTGAAAGCAGATAAGCGAGATTTCGAACCACGAACCGCTCATTTGTGTCTTCAGGTCGCACACCCAAACATGCTCGTTTTCGACGAGTCATTGTTCCGGATAATATTGGTGGCGTTGTATGCAAGAACGGTTATTATCATGCCGAGTATCTTGTCTGAATGCATGTCTCATGTGAAGATAAACTAGGGTTGCCTGTCAACTAGAGGCTCAAGTAGACTAGCTGATAGTTGGGATGGTCAAGTAACGTTGTGTCAAGATGCTTCTCCTAGTGGGGCTAAATTTGACAGAGAAGAGAGAACTCACGAGGTGAACAAAATTTCGGAGTGAATATTTGTGTTGACTCCCTTGCTGGGGAGCAAAAATTGATTCCCGTTTACACGGGAGAAAAAAGTGATTTCTGGCAGGATCGAACTGCCGACGTTCTGCGTGTTAAGCAGATGCCATGACCAACTAGACCAAGAAACCGCCGTTAAAATTTTTGGAAAAAGTGGCCACTACACTGTGATTTCTGCTTATGTAAGCGGCAAAATTTTTTGGCTATTTCTTGACCTCTGCAGTTGATCTGTGAAGTGAATAACAATAGCATCGTTCTTTATCGAATGTACTCACTCTGTTACTCACACTTCTCTCCTCCCACTACTTTATCTCTACTTTTTTTTTTTTTTCATTATAGATGAATATCATAACTCGTTACATAAATTAGATCCCTTGGGGAACGTTTTGATTTTAATTTTGAAATGCTTACCAAGCAAAGGCCTCCTCAAAGTAGTCGACTCGCTTGTTGGAGTAGTCCAGCGACAGAGCCACGGCCTTTCGAGTGTCGTCGTTCATGACGGGAGGACCGCAGACCATGACCGAGGTGGTTCCAGCCGCCTGGGACACAATGTGGGGGATCTCCTCGCACAGGTTAGGTCGGGCACCGTAGTTGACCTGGACAGATCCCATGGAAGAAAGAGAAAGAGCGTCGGAGGCCTTATCGGAAGCCTCATCCGAAGAAGAGTGGACGATGGTCTCCTGGACACCGACATTCTTCTCGGAGATGGTGGTGGTTCCACCGTTTCGAGAGTGCTGTCTGGTCAGGTACAGTCGAACCTCAATGTTCTCGGCAGTCTGCAGGTAGGCCAGCTCCTGAGAGAACCACTTGAGGTACTCGTCGTCAGAGACAACCCAGATGAAGACAATGTGCTGCTTGAGGCCTCGCTTGATGGAGTCCTGAGCGTAGGCGTAGGTGGCAGTGATACCGATACCTCCAGCAATGAGGATGGAGGTGTCGTACTTGTGGACGGGATGCTGAGATCCGTAGGGACCGTCCATGAGCACAGGGAGGTTGCACTTGCCGTTCTTGTCGAGGTACTCGAACAGAGAGTTGGTCATACCGTCGTAACACTTGATCAGGAAGGTGATCTTGTTGTCGGCCACAGCCTCGGGCGACTGGTAGATGGTGAAAGGATGCGACTCCCAGGGCTTTCGAGTTCCCTTGAGACAGTGGAGGTAGACGTGGGAACCGGGGTAGAACTTCCATCGCTGAGAGTAGTCGACCTCGATTCGCACGATTCGAGCCTCTCGGCCGACAATCTGAGCGACTCCAGAAGACTTTCCGCTCCATGCGATTCGCACAAATCGCATCAGTCGGTCAAAGCACCAGACGGCAATGGAGGCGTAGACCCACTGCATCCATCCGAGGTCCTCGCAGTGCCACCAGCAGCCTACGACAAACATGACGGCAAAGACAATGTGGATGAAGAGGAAGGCGTCGTACCATCGGTGTCGCAGGAAATAGATGGACTGGATGCAGATGAAGGAGCACAGAATGGTAGCAACAACTCCCCATCGCCAGTAGGTTCGTCCGTAGTAGACGGCCAGGGCTCCTCGTCGAGCTCCAATGACGGTGTATCCAACAGAGTGGATGATGGCGTGAGCGGTCATCATTCGAGAGACCCATCGGTGGTAGACGTTGAAGGTGTCGAACGACCAGCCGGTGATCCACATCATGATGTTGTTTCGACCAGCGAACAAAAAGATGAGAGGCAGCTGGGTGAAGGCCATGATTCCAGATCGATCAGAGACGTATCGGGCCAGCTGGTCGGCCTTGGTCTTGAAAGAGTCGTTGGGGGTGAACAGATCGTAGCAGATGCACATGAAGATGATGTTCAGGGCAATGTAGACGAAGACGACAAAGGACTGAACTCGGGTAGGGGTGGCCATCTGGATGATCTTGAAGTCCAGGGGAGCAGAGTGCTTGTGGCCAAAGGTGGCGGGCAGAGAGAACCACTGTCGGAAAGTCTTGACGGGTCTCTGAGTCAGACCAAAGACGGTTCCAGGACAAGCCTTGTACATGAAGTTGATGACGGCTCCCATAAGGATGACGACACCAAACCAGGCCACCAGACCGACTCCAAAGTAGGTACCGGAGTCCAGCTGCCACTTGAACTCCTTACCAGATCGGTAAGACAGGTCGTAAGCGGAGCTGTTGAACTCGACAGGAGCCCGGTTGATGGCAGTGAAGTTGGCATTGTGGTTGATGTAGCCCGAGGCGTTGGAAGCAAAGCCTCGCAGATCCTCGTGGGTGAAGTGGACGTCGACGTTGTCACAGTTCTGGATCAGAAAGTCAAAGGCCTGGTCCTGGACATGCTTCTGGTGCTCAAACTGCTCGACACAGTGGGTGTAGGTGCCCAGCCAGGGAGCGTACTTGCAGTACTTGATGTAGGTCATTCCTCGGCCGGTCTTTCCAACATCCCACTTGACCTTGTTGGTCAGACTGTTACAGGCAGAGTTGACATGGTAGCCAGCGTTGGCCAGAGTGTCTCTTGCTGCCTCAGTGGCCGCAGCCAACAGAAGAAGAGATGTGAGCTTCATTGATCGTGTTGGATCCTGATTATGGACCCACGGACCGGGGACTAGGAGGTATTTATGTTGCCGTCATGCCGACTGATTTTTCTGATTGATTAATTTGATGGTGCATGGGCCAAAAGTGAAAAAATCAGACAACTGATCGTCCTGATTTTTTAGATACAACCAGACAAGCTTGCAGCCTACCTATACAGGTTAACCTTGTGCTTGTTTCCTTCTTTCGGGGAACAAGTTATCAGATGAAAGAAGAGTTAGCGTCGTAGAACCTCTTACCACCGTCAGTTTGGTATCGTTGAATCAACTCCTTACCCCCTGACCTCGGCCATCATGAGATAAAAATGCTCTCACGCGAGCACTTTACACTCTATCGCGGACTACCTCGGATCCCGACCCCGTAACGTGCTCAGATTGGCAGCAAACTGCATCGCACCCCAAGGGAGTCGCCGTGCATGCCGTGCCTGTGCTGTACCTGGAGCCAATTCTTCTTCGGCGCTCACTCCCGACTCAGGGAGTCTTGGCAAGACCATGTGCCTGGAATCTGTCGCCCGGGAATGAAGAAAAAGAGAGGAAAGAGAGCATCGGGGCCTGGTAACTGATTGATCTTCTCGAGATACATATTCTATACCCTTCAGATCAAACAGATAACCGAATTTCCGCTGTTTTCAAATGCCGAAAGGCCGCTTCGTATAATCAGATAATGATCAAATTGACGCGAAGACGCACCCCATTAACCGAGCTTGTGTCCATTGGCTGTATTGCGAGGAGCTAAGAGCGAATTTTAATTCCAGCAGTTCCCGCCGGCGATTTTGCTTTTCGTCTCGGTTTTGTGTTTTTCAGAGCTCACGGTAACTGTCCATCATTGGTTCCTTCTTCAAACACCACCGTACGTTTTCAACGCCAAGAAAAAGGGTGTATCAAAGCTTGGGCGTGGTAGAGTTACAACTTTCTTCCTTGTTTGGGATGTTTAGTCGAGATAATTTTATCTGATCCGAGGTTGATCAGATAACGAGGTGAGCAATGTGATTTTTTCTTAGTCATTAGAGGTCGCTAGGTGGTCGATTACTGCTACAAGAGCTTAGATCATCGAGTTTTGTCCCATTCCTCTTTTTTTTCTCATTTTTCCCTTTTTTGAGCAAATAAGTCGGTCTATGAAACGTCTCCAGCCCCCTAATGAGTGTGAAAGAATCTGATCTTCACCAACAAAGAAAGACGCTCTGGAATATGTACGGTTAAAGCAGACTCCAAAAGACAAAGAGCAGCAAACAAGGACGGATTGGGGGACACAGCCGGGGAAGAGCCGTGGCCAGTGAAACCGCCGGCTAATCGACAGGAAATTTCCGTGTGTTCAAGGGTCTACTCATGTGATATCGATACCACTTGGCCTCTTGGCCTGCGGAGAGGCCTCAACGTTGACCTGCTTGGCAAATCGGTTCATTACAACTGGCCTTATTAGCTGGTTTGGGCCACAGCTACGAACTCTAGATGCTGTAGCCAGATAATCAGACACGGCCACGATGGGCAATTTTTGCTGGTGGGGTACGTGGGTACATGATCTGATAGATCAGATGGGAGAGAGTACACCGTGGAAATCTCCCCTTTGGGCCGCCCGCGTAGTGTATTACACCCTAAGTTAGATTATCTAGATAATCAATATCGCTAATTGAAAGATGGAGAGCCAGTGCCATTCCAACTTTTTGACACGATTATCACGGCTGTCGGAGTCTCTCGAGCCCAAAGTCAAATGTACCTCAGTCGCAAGAGATTATCTTTCCAGCAAGATTTTCTCGCATGCATGTTTTGTGAAGGGAGTCGGTGAGAGACGTATTTGGTGCATGTAGAGACCAGACGGATAGATGGAGAGTTCAAGGCGGTTGAGCAATCAAATCAATCTCTCGTAATAATTGCAAAGATCGCTATCTGATTCCTCTTTCCATGCTGATGGCCTTATTATGGTGTCAGGTCCCACTCGGTAGAGTTTCAGTAGATGCAACTGATTATTTTGATCACTTTAGCGCTATATCTGAGTGAGACATAGATATAAAATTTTGCCAGGGGAATAAGCTAGCTGCCAAGACGTGTCCCGCGGGCGATATGACTCTTTCCTGGGTTATTGGCGTCCAAGAGCTCGGGGTAGTCATAGCTATTGTCTAACGGCGAGCACTTTTAGCGCACCTAAAAACCCTCCCCCCTGACTCAATTGCAAGAACGGTTTAATATCGCTGATGGTGGGTCTCGTGCACACGCAGAGCGACGAAAAGAGCTACAGCATGCGACTTTTCGTTCGAAGATCACGTTCATCAGGGCTGTAGAGTCACGTGGAGAGGTTGATGAAACAAGCGATATTGACTCCAAACCATGCAAGCTTAACGCTGTGCTGAAATCCCGTTCATGGTTATACAAGCGACTTTAATCTTAACCATCTGCACAGTGCTCTACCGCGAGAAAGAAAGAAGACGCAGTTACGCGCTTGAGTGAACAAGAGAAATACTACGCGGAGACAAGTTCTGAGACCACGTATAGTGATTCCTTTTTGTTGTTGAGGTTTTATTCCCTCTTTTTATTGCATTGCCTTGATACCCTGCGTTTATTATCCAATGAGTCTCACCCTCACCTCTCCCGAAGACGTTGCTAAGGCTCCGAGTGACGCTCATTTGTATGTGGCCATAGACTGCGAATTTGTCGGTGTCGGCCCGGACGGCCTTCATGACCAGTTGGCTCGAGTCTCGTTGGTAGATTACTTTGGAGCCGTTCTGCTCGATGTGTTTGTTCGAGGACCGAGATCGATTACAGACTATAGAACTGAAGTGAGCGGAATAACTGCGGAGTTGATGCTGGAAGGCGTTGAATTCAACGCTGCCCGTCTCGCCGTGGTCAAACTCATAGATGGGAAGGTCCTGGTTGGCCACTCCATCAAGCACGACCTCTTGGTTCTGCAGATCAACTGGAAAAAGTACTCGCTGCGAGACAGCCAGGATCACAGACCTTTTTTGCGGAGAGATCGGCCCCAGAAACTCAAGTATCTGGCTCGTGGAATCGGCTTGTCCATTCAGTCAGGCGAACACTCCTCAGTGGAAGACGCACAGGCCGTTATGGCCGTTTACAGAGCACACAAGGACGACATGGACCGTTGCTGCGACCACTACAACAGTTGATCTCAACAGCAACTTGGGCTGGAGCGGCGGCAAAATCCACAGAAGCCTCAGGCGCCAATTACATGAAACATTGCATATGTACGTCCCTCAAGTGCCATGTCCACATGAAGAATACGTGGTCGGAGGCCGGATGGTCCTGCATTTGGGGGCTCTTGTCTGGGGACAAAGAGCCAAGACGTTCAGGAGATTATATGGCGTCATGCCAAGGTCTTTGATCGGAAAACACCGCGGTTATCAGGAAAGTAATCATGACCAAGTCAAGAGGTGGTGAAGGTGATAGCAACCGTTGGGGCGAATATAGACGAGGGCGCCGTTGATTGTGCCAAGGTAATAGATATTGCATTGCTTAGATAGCGGGGTAGTATATGGGAAGATCATTCAGATTTCGGGTGTAGTTTGATTAATGAGAAGTTTGAGAAGAAGAGAGACCTTGATTGGATGCACAAAGTGTTCGTCTTTTAGGAGCTCAACAGGCTTGCATATTGTGATAGGTGTAGGAATCGATTGTGGTGTGGTTGAGATGAGTCTCCGCTTGGTCCGAGACAGAAGTGAGTGGTATGGGTGTTTGTGGTGGTCATAAAGAGGTCTGGACTTGAAAATGTGATTGTGAGAACCTTTTGACTACCTCAGTGAAGCTCACACCCCTAAAAATGAGGGACTGGGCATCTTCTCGTGATGACTCATGTTTTGAGGTCTACCATGGTTCGATATTCTACATCAATGCAACTAGAAAAGCTCAGGAGGTCGATAATTGCTCATTTGGTGATAACCCGGTTATCTGGAAATTCTCTGCTTTCTATTTGCTCACCCTGGAGCTCTGGTAGGTCTCATCTCTGTCCGGGTTTGGGTACATATGGACCATGAGATCTCATGTTGATGAAGCTACTGTGGAGTGTTGAGCAATGGAATCGCTCAAAACTGTGTCGTCTGAAGAACGCTGGGGCGGAAACTTGTAAATAGATGGCCACACTCAGTGACCTGAAAGAGCTCTTAGCTCTTCCTGAGTGTTCAGATCACACTGTTCGATCATGGATGGAAAGTGCGATGCTACCAGATACAGTGTCTACAAAAGTTGTCATACAGATTTTCAGTACTTGTGTTTGGTAAAGTGCGTCAGCGAATTGCTTGCCTGACATGCTCTACATCACCATCTTGAGGTGTTGGAGTTGCCATATTGGGAGGACGGAACACCGGGACTTGATACTGAGCAAACACCTGTGAAAGTACAAGTACAAGTACTTGTAATCGTTGCGGAACTCATACTTCCACTTGTACAAGTACTTGTAGTGTGGTTGGAAGGCAACATTTGACCTGAAATCGCCTTTTTTCCACTTTTCCTCAAATCCACCTCTTATTCATTGCTCACCCAGAATCGAACACCTTCAACTCTCTTGGAACACCTATTCATACTGCATATAGGGGTTCAACCAGAACACTCCCAACGTGAAAAATGGCACTCAGAAATCACCGAACAAGGGCCCAATCAGAAGCTGTGCCTCATATCAACAGAAAATGACCATATTGCAATCACAATATCCGCCTCTGACTCCGCCACCTTCTCCTTCACCGCTTCATTCCCCTCTCATCATTATAAAGTTTGGGATGATAATTCAAATAATACAGACACACGTGTCAGGCGTTTGACATGACGTATTCGTAGTTGGAGGTGGGAGGTGCAGTCACGTGTAGACCAAGTGTTTGCAGCTCACTGAATACCAAACGTACACCTTTCTTGCACTCACTTCACCTCACCACCCATCGTCTCCACACTATAAACTTCCATAACAGTCTAAATAGCACGTTAAAGATAGGCCTATTTTTATCGTGTGGCCCTACGACTGCATGAACGCGGCTGAGCCAAACCTAATCATGATGGGCCTGACAATACAACGTATCAGCCTGATTCTGCATTGTTTCAACTCTACATCCACAAGAACCATGGGAAACAACTTTTTGCTATTTGTGCTGGTTCTGCTGCTGTGCGCGTCTTTCGCCCACGCCTTTGGAGCCGGTAATATCCCTTCCATCTCGAAAATCGAGGGCCAGAACTTCCGTCATGGAGACATCGAAGACACCCTGGCCATGTTGGCCATGACTGCTGGAGGAGGCTTGCTTTCCAAGCTCCGTGGCGGCAAGAAGTTTGACAAAATGGCCATCAAGCGGGTCTATTTTGGCAACTGGCTGCGAGACTACTCCCAGGCCATTGATATTGCTACTCTGAAGCAGGGTCTCACTTCCGAGCTGCTCACTGCCATCGTCTGGATTCTGGGTATCATGGAGTTTGGCTACGGAACCGGCGAGTTCCAGGTCACCGAGGAACGTCTCGGAACTTACCGGGCCGACGAACATATCGATAACCCCAAGGGCTACGGAGAAGGCGAAGACGCTCCTCGTCTTGATCGACGTCTGCGAGGTCCCGTCAAGCCCATTGAGCTGGAAATCGACCCTCAGACCGGTATGAAGAACTACATCTGTAACGAGCGAGGCGACTGGCCCACCTCCTCGGTCTATGTGCGAGACTCCATCCACAAGTGTATCGCTCTGGGACGTCAGGGAGGCTCTGAGAACCAGTACGAGGCTCTGCGTCTCCTGGGTCAGGCCCTGCATACCCTGGAAGACTTCCCCGCTCATTCCAACTACTGTGAGCTTGTTCTCATGGAGATGGGCTACAACGTCTTCCCCCACGTCGGTCGAGACACCAAGATCAACCTCCATGGCAACCAGGTGTACCCTCTCATCACTGGTACTTTCGGTGGTCTCGATTTCGTGCACTCTCTGATCGGAGCTGCCAACGACTCTCTGTCCGAGGTTGAAATTGAGGACGTCAACAACCACGTTGCTGCTGCTGCCGACTCCAAGGTCACCGAGATGCTCAAGGACTACCTTCGAAAGCTGCCCATCAAGCTGCCCAACATTCCCGACTTTTCTGGCGGCCAGCGAGAAATGTCTGGTGTCGAAATCGCCGACATGATCGACAACTACGAGCGAGACATGCAGTCCGACACTCGAGATCTGTACGGCGGCTTTGAGGCCGGTCCTGATTACGCCAGCAACTACACTGGCTCGTCTCGAGACTTCAACGACGACCCCAACCAGCTGTCGGGCGACTTCCAGAAGCTCGATATCCAGAACAAGATGAAGATCTCGACCCCCGATCTGTCCAAGATTGACGTCAAGAAGATTGAGCGACGAATCATGCCTCTGCTCAAGTTCCGAGATGCCATCATGTACGGTCTTGAGAAGGTGTTTGACAGTATTCCCGGTCTGTCTACTCTGACCGAGAAGATTTCCGAGACTCTGTCTCTCTTTGTCTTTGGTCTCATCTCGCCCATTGTCAAGCCCATGATTGCTGCCGTCACCAAGGGTCTTCATGCTGGTGCTGGCAAGGTCACTTCTGGAGACGACCAGATTGAGGTGTGGAAGAACCCTCGAGCTACCGATCCCACCCACTCCCAGCTCTCCAAGGACCATTTCTCGCTCTACCTCAACGAGCCTGCCGGCAAGGTTGCTGCTGTGATTGTCAAGAACGTTGTTCCTCTCGTTGTTGACGCCTGGTCCGACAACTCCATCGACCCCAACTCCGTCACCAACACCATGATGGAGGTCATGCACCACCCCTCCATGTGCCGAACTCCTCTGCAGCAGCAGATGAAGGAGACCGTTAAGGAGTGGATCAACGGTCTTGGCCCCAAGAAGCAGGTTGTTCTCGACGGCCTTTCTCCTGACGGAGTGCTGAACGGTGCCAACAACACTGGCGGCAAGAAGCACGACCAGGGTGACCACAGTGGCTGTTCTCACGCCTCTGGAGCTGCCAACCTGTCTTCTTTCATGGCTGGCAAGTTTGGTAAGCAGTCCTACACCACCGGCCAGAGCGATTCCTGGCAGTCTGGAGGAGGCTCTTCTTACCAGGGTAACCAGGGTAACCAGGGAGGCAACTCCGGCTACAACTCCGGTAACCAGGGCGGTAACCAGGGCTACAACTCTGGCTCCAACCAGGGCTCCAACTCTGGCATGTACGGGGGAAACAACTCCTACGGCAAGAACGACAACAAGCAGTCCAACCAGGGATCTGGCTACGGTTCTGGCAACAGTCAGTACGGCATGAACAACCAGGCCGATAACAAGTACGGCTCCGGTTCTCAGTCCAACAAGTACGACGACAACAAGTACGGTTCTGGCAACAAGTATGACTCTGGCAACAAGTACAACTCTGGCTCCGACAACAAGTACGGATCTTCCAACAAGTACGATGACAACAAGTCTAACCAGTACGGCTCGTCCAACCAGTCTTCCAACAAGTACGACGACAACCAGTCTCAGTACGGTTCCAACTCTGGAAAGCATCATGGTCGAAAGAACTCTAACGAGTATGGATCTTCTCAGTCTGGTCAGTACGGATCTTCTCAGTCCAACCAGTACGGCTCCTCCAACGAGTACGGATCTGGCAACTCTGGCAAGCACCACGGACGAAAGAACTCGAACGAGTACGGCCAGTCCGACTACAACTCGGGTTCCGGAAAGCATCATGGACGAAAGAACTCCAATGAGTACGGTGGAAACCAGTCCAGCTATGGAGGAAACCAGTCTTCTGGCTATGGCTCTAACAACCAGTCTTCTGGTTACGGAGGCAACAACCAGTCCAGCTACGGAGGCAACAACCAGTCTAGTTACGGAGGCAACAACCAGTCTTCCGGTTACGGCTCTTCCAACCAGCAGTCTGGCTACGGAAGCGGATCTCACCAGCAGTCTTCCTACGGCTCCAACCAGTCCTCCGGATACGGAAACCAGGACAACTACGGATCCAACCAGGGCTACAACTCCAACCAGGGCTACGGCCAGAACCAGGGATACGGCCAGAACCAGTACGGCCAGCGAGAGATGGGCCAGGAGTACAACCAGGGCTACCAGACCGAGCAGAGCAACCAGGGCTATCCCGGAAGCAACCAGGGGTACGGTAACCAGGGCAACCAGGGCAACCAGGGCGGATACTACAACCAGGGCAACCAGGGGTACGATAACCGATATTAGCAATGTTAGTGGTACGCTATGAAATCGAATATACTGAAGAATGAGTTGGGAAGTGTAGTTGTTGTTGATGATGTAAGCGTACTAAAGGAAGGTTGCACTTTTCTGGATATTAAGAGTTACTACATTGGGTAACCAGTCAAGTCCGTAAGTCTTCACCTTGGTTACTTGTAACCAATACAGGTGATGATGTCTACGTCTAGATCACCCTCAATACAGTGCTGATGAGATCGGCGATCGAGGTAAAGTTGAGTAAATTGAAATGGAACTTTCGAGGAACGTGTCAGCGAGTAGTATTGGGCCTAAAACCCTCGATTAGGGGCTAGATTTGAGATGGACTTGGCTAAACGCCCTGACTAGAATGAAGAGTGGCAATTGCTGTAGAACAAATGGACTATCCGCTCGTACTCTGAGACACCTCGTGACCTTCCTTCCCTATACAGCATGTCGAAGTTAGATCCGCACTTTAACTTAGTGAGGACGATGGAGATGTTGGTGATGGCGGTGAATAAAAATGAATACGTTGGTATAGGGCAGAAAATAGGGCTAGCTTTATTCGAGAAGGCTGTAAGATGAAGGTGTGTCAAAATCAGAGCTGTAAAAGAGTGACGAGGCAACCAAAGCCCCACCACCGCCACCATCTAACTCCATAGAACAGCATAAGCTCCGATAATCGTTAGAAGCCAAGACCTAAGAGGCTGTGCGGACACCAGTAGTGCGAGTAGGTCATGTGTTAGTGGACTATGAAGTGGCTGATTGTAGACCAGGCTGTGATCTATGAAATTTGTACTACCATGGCTTGTAGCCAGCTACTTGTACTTGTAGTACTTTCTTCCCCCTTCCACTCTCACCGTTGAATCGTAGATCTAAAAAGCAACCACGTACCTGCTCATCTTAGTGATCCCGTCTAAATATGGCAACATGTACACCCAGCATCTTGTATCCCGTACTAAGAGGTGCTACAGCCTCGCGAAAAAAGCGTTTTTAAGCAGACAATCATGTAGGGGCTGCGCATGTGGTTGTGCAGACTGGGTGCAGAGTGACGTGTAGGAGGGGCTCGAGGGTGTATCAGGATTTAATAAACACGAGTATTACCGAGCTGTATGTTAGTTTGGGGGTCTTAGTAAGCCGTTCGGGGGCTCTTTAGGGGTATATCCCATCTCCTCCTTCTATGGTATTTATAGAACAACTCTGTCGTGCATGGACCTTGTTTTACTTGCACCTTGTCTTCCTGGGTATACCGTTTATCAAGAGGGCAAGTACGAGTTTACGAGGCGAAGCGCAGCTGGTAGGTGAGAGTGAGGGTATTTTTAGCAGCGAGCAGGGAGTTGGCAGTGATTATTTTCCTTGGTATCGGGTCAGTAGGATTGCGGTCTTGACGCGTAATACCGTTTCACTACGTGACACGTCTCGTGTGTCTGACTTCCCCTATCTCCTTGATCTTCAAGGGGCTGGCGGAAGGCTCTGTAGCACCGCATTTCGAACACCTCCTGGCCTTGTGTTTGGCTGTTAGAACGGGTCTCCCAATCTCTTGGTAGCGTTAGAGTTTGTAGTTTGGCGCTGTTTGGGTTTCCACCCACGGTGCTAAGTACAAGCCAAAAAAGTTTGCTAAAACCAGGGCTTGTTCCTTACAAGTACAGAACGTCTTCTTTCCACCACTTTTTGCACGAAAACTAACAACATGTCCAATTACAACCAGTACGGGTGAGTCGAGAGCGGGAAGGGCGACGAGAGAGTGGTACGCTCAAGGACGCAGACACGGCTGTCCAATGATTCCAACTGGCACCACCACTACATCACCTCAGTCACCAGTCAGGGGTTACACAGACAGGGGACAAGCCAGGGACAAGACAGGGGACACAACGATGAGAGTGTTGCCAGACGAATGAAGCAGCCGGTTGAGATGATATCGCAGGCCACGGGTCAGATTCATTACCTGACTACAGCTGATGTATCATTTCCCGACTGCAACATGCCTGTGCCACACGTCACACCACCACACCACATCATACTAACTCAGTGACGCGCCAGGAAACAACCCCTACTCGAACCCCGCGGGCGCCAACTCGTACGAGATGGACGCGGTGGGATCCAACCCCTACGGCATGGACTCGCGAACCTCGTTCAACCCCACGGCCACCAACGAGCCCCCCGCATACGGCCGAAGCGCCGCGCCCCAGGGCGACATGATGGACTTTTTCGAGGAGGTGGACGAGATCAAGAAGAGCATTCTGCAGTACGACCAGAACATTGACAGCATCGACACGCTGTACAAGCGGTCCGTCAACGAGATCAGCGAGGAGCAGGAGGCGTACACCCGGGAGCAGATTGAGTCGCTTGTCGACGAAACGTCGTCGCTGTCGCAGTCGCTCAAGGACCGAATCAAGTCGCTGCAGTCGCGATCCACCAAAGACTCCACCAAAAAGACACAGGCCGAGAACCTCAAGCGGCAATTCATGAACTCCATCCAGCGGTACCAGGTGATTGAGGGCCAGTCGCGACAGCGATACCGAGAGCGAGCTGCCCGACAGTACCGAATCGTGCGGCCCGAGGCCACCGACGCCGAGGTGCGGGACGCCATTGACGACGCCCAGGGCGAGCAGATCTTCTCGCAAGCATTGATGTCGTCCAACCGACGAGGCCAGGCCCAGACGGCGCTGTCCGAGGTGCAGAACCGACACAAGGAGATCCAGAAGATTGAGCAGACCATGGCCGAGCTGGCGCAGCTGTTCCACGACATGGAGCTGCTGGTGGCCGAGCAGGAGGCCCCCGTTCAGCACATTGACAACCAGACGCAGGGCGTCCAGGTGGACATTGAGCAGGGTCTGGGCCACACCAACAAGGCCGTCATCAAGGCCCGAGCCTACCGAAAGAAGAAGTGGTGGTGCGCCCTCATCTGTTTCATCATCATTGCCCTGGCCGTTGGTCTGGGTGTCGGTATCCCCGTGGCCAACGCCGCCAACAAGAACTAGGGTGTTATGTAATATTTAATCAGTAATAGGTGGATAGTAAGAAGTGTTGGCATTAGCTGACAAATAGTTATTGTAGCTGGTCTTTGGTATACGGGTACTTCTTAGTTGACCATTAGGTGCTGATTTGTTCAGTCCGTAGTTGTGTGGTGTCTTTAGTCTGATGTCTTAGTCTACCCCTGATCTGAGCTAAAACGCGAAGATCACCTGGATCACCCCTTTGGAATACGAAGATCAAGGGGCAGTAGATCTCGGGAGAGGCGGGTGAGAAAGAGGCACACAAAAAAAGGCCGGAAAAAGCTCTCGAAAAAGCATGTATTTTTTTGCGCGAAAATCGTGTGTTTTTCTGTGCGTCACCAAGACTTTGCCTCATGGGTTTGACGTCTGATATCGGCTATGCATAACAACAAGAGCAGTCAGAGGATAATAGACAAGGCAGCAAACAATAGGATAAGTGAACTAATAGAAGGAACGGTATACGGACTGTTCATCCTAGGCTAGGCACGTGACTAGGTTCACTAATTAGTCCTTCTTGCACGTGTCTCTATTTCCAGTAACCACCCTGTCTCTTTCCTAAGGTACTTCACATATACAACTCATACTAGTCCCCTCTCTTTCCTCCAGCCGCACCAATTAACAGCCGCATCCTCTGTTGGCTGTCACTTGTTCCTGTTTGGTTAGCACGGTTCAGTTGGGAGAAAGACACCAAGCTTCACACATGACGCGTTGTTGGTGGGTTCCCTATTGGGAGGAGACCGTGTCCGATTGAGAGTTTGGGTTTGGGCTCATGTGGGAGAGAGCGACGGTTGCCCCCGCAACGGGCAAGGGATGGATGCATCAAAACCAAAACGTTTGCAACATGGCAAATTGTTAAGTGACGCAGCATTATCAGATACCCATGGTCGACCTAAATCATTACCAGAAGCTGGAGAAGGTTGGAGAGGGTGAGTATGGACGAGGGGGAGGAGTCTATGTGCTTGAATTTCTGCCATCTGTGGTGGTTTACTGGTTCAAGTGTTGTGGAGTGTTGTGTGTGGATGTTTGAAGGTGTGTGTTTGGGGTGTTGTCAAGGTCCAAGTTGGGGATTATATGTGGAACAGAGAAGACATGGAAGGTGTTGTAAGCATTCAGAAGGTGTTTACACGTTCATGTCGTGTTTCCGGGGCTCCTTGATGAACGTCGGTATTAACGTCCTTCACCAAGTACATCCTCAAGACCACCAGAACAACACCTCTGAACCCAACTTACCACCCTTCAAGTCACAGACACGGTATATCTCACAGCTAGCTACACAATCAACGTGATTTGATGTCTCTATTCTTCTTATTGTTTTTACTAACTCAGGCACCTACGGAGTGGTGTACAAGGCTCGAGACACTCTCAACAACAACCGACTGGTTGCGCTGAAGAAGATCCGACTCGAGGCCGAGGATGAAGGCGTGCCCTCCACCGCCATCCGAGAAATCTCGCTGCTCAAGGAAATGCGAAACGACAACATTGTCTCTCTCTACAACATTGTCCACTCGGACTCACACAAGCTCTACCTGGTGTTCGAGTTTCTGGACCTGGATCTCAAAAAGTACATGGAGAGCATTTCGCCCGGCGTGGGTCTTGGCGCCGACATGGTCAAGAAGTTCATGAACCAGCTGATCCTGGGAACCCGATACTGCCACGCACACAGAATCCTGCATCGGGATCTCAAGCCCCAGAACCTGCTGATTGACAGAGAGGGAAACCTCAAGCTGGCCGATTTCGGTCTGGCTCGAGCCTTTGGCGTGCCTCTGCGAACTTATACCCACGAGGTTGTCACTCTGTGGTACCGAGCTCCCGAGATTCTGCTGGGAGGCCGACAGTACTCCACCGGCGTCGACATGTGGTCCATTGGCTGCATTTTCGCCGAGATGGTGACCCGAAAGCCTCTGTTCCCCGGCGATTCCGAGATTGACGAGATTTTCAAGATTTTCCGACTGCTCGGAACCCCCACCGAAGAGACCTGGCCCGGCGTGACTGCTCTGCCCGACTACAAGCCCACATTCCCCCAGTGGAGCCGCAAAGACATTGGCCGAACCGTGACTCCATTGGACCACGAGGGTCTGGATCTGCTGGAGCACCTGCTGGCGTACGACCCCGCGTGCCGAATCTCGGCCAAGCGAGCCGCGGACCATGCCTACTTCGACGTGGGCACCAACATGAAGAGTGGATACAACGCTGCTGCAGGTCCGGGGCTCATGATGTCCACTAGAGCATAGGAGGGGAGAGAGTAGAGGAGAGGTTTGTTACGATATGATATTACACACTTGAGAAGGATTCTATAATGATTACATGGCATATTAGTGAGTGGTGTGGGGGAAGTCGAAACTTGTAGATGAATGAGAATACTGGAATTTCAACTTGGACCTGCTAGGTGGGCTCAATACAAATGGAGTTATAGCTTGCTTCTACTGGGTCAAGCGACCTATGGTCACTTGAACAAGAGGAGTTTAGTCGTATCAGATACCAGCAGACACTCTCAGTGAGAACAGTTCGTACGAGAAACACCTTTCTCAAAAGCTACCCCGTCAAACCAGACGTACACCCAGTAAGTTGCACCACCGTCTAAACCATACCAGAACTAAGTGAGACAAGAGCCGTACTTTTACCAGAGATATGCTTATCCAGTGATACAGCCGTGCGAGGTGTTTGGTTATGGTTGTAGGGTCTATGAAGTTGGTGTAAATGCATATTACTCCGTTCAAGCATCAATGAAAGCCATGATGACTAAGATCCGAGTCTCAGAGATATGAGGAATAGATACGTGCTAAAGAACTGCTCTTGATCGGGAAGACTTGAAATAATATACAAGTTTAGCATTGGGTATGGTGGAGAGTGAAGTATAGACACTCGGACTAACTACTTGTAGTAGCTGATACTCGTATTAGAAATGAGGGGAGATGAGATGAGATGGCCTAAGAGGTATAGGTTTCAGTCTACGAAAGAAAGAGAGCACTATTCAATTTAAGGCCCAATTAACCCATAGCCGTGCCGAAATGGATACTGCTGGCGAATCACTTCTCTTTTCGTCTCCATTCATCTCGCTCACAGCTTCCTACTCGCTTCAGGTGGGCTTCAGGGTCTGGGCCATAACTTTCCGTCTATCGAACATGTGTCTCAATCTGATGCAACCATACAACGGTTTGAGAAGTATGTTACGGCTCGGGAAGGCAGGTGCGGCGTCAGCAAGTGTCTAAAGACAGCCAATGGCGTTATCATTATATAGCATAGCGATTGTTAGTGCCATTGGTTTAGTCAAAAGCATTTAGTCGTCCCCCTTAGTCCCTTATTCTTCACTGTACCCACCCCAACGGCTCACTTTATTCTTGATTGACAGCAGATTAAACTAATGTCGTAATATTATCTACGAAGGTGGGTGTGAAGATGGAGCTGAGATGTGGATCATTTTTGAGCTGAAAGGGGTGCCCTGAAGTGAGCCAAAAATAGGGGTATCATAATGACCCCATTCTCATGCACGTGACTAGACCGTTTTACCCCTCCTTTATGCATTCCCAGTCTATACGACGACGATAGGGACATGTGTCTTCTATAGACAATGGCAATATGAACAAGAAAGATCAGGGTTGGGTGAAATGTGCAATTGTAATAGCTTGGGCCGGATTCGCCATTTTGCGACACGAGGGCCACCAGACCGTCCACTATTATCCCAATTGAGAACCCCTCGGCTTCGCCTACATGAGTCATGCTTTCCCCTCTATGCTCAACAGCACACTCTGTTGCCTCACTAGCTCCATATCGTTGAGAAGCCCCGCAGACACGAGTCTGGCGAGCTAGACGAAAGTTACGACACGCATACCCTTCCATGGGCGTAAGTTCGTTGGGCATAACCTCAACAACTGTCACGGAAAAACCAAGACAACAAAGAGGCGTTTGTTGTTTCCTTCCCAGTCTCTCCGTGTATCTTGCTGTCAGTGCATAATCCACTTGTAAGCTTTCCATACCATCGCCTCCACAGCTCACCCACGTCAACTAATTTCCTGACTACCGTAATTAACGAGACCTAATCCCAAGTGCATGCAATCCACCTCTGAAATGCTTCTTCCAACATGAAAAAGCAATGTGGTGAACTCCGCCGCACGCCGTGACACAATGGCTTGTGCGCCCCCCCTCACGAGCCCACACACACAAGGCTCATCAAATCTCCAGCCTCAACAGGAGTGGAACATCTCTCAGCGTTCCTTGCCTCTGCCTCCACCTAACCGCGCACTCTAATCACCCAGTTAAACTTCAGCCAAACTTTGGGATCTGATACTGGCCAAAACCAAAACCAAAAAGCCTGTGTGTTGTCCGTTGTGGGTGTGTAATTACGAAGTATATATACCGGACCCTCTCCCTGCACCCTTCAATTCAGTCCCTCTCCGACACCCCCGTCAACTACTAACTACACAATGGCCGTTGCTATCCCCAACCAAGGCGAAATCAAAAAGAAGCCCGTCAGCTTCAGCAACATTCTGCTGGGAGCCGGTCTCAACATGTTTGAGTGAGTACAAAAAGATGAGAAAGGTCAACACCACACAAATGTCGTGTGTACGACTTTGTGAAAGCGATACCAAAGGAGCTGTCGGAAGGCCGGCTTTGTGCCGTCTCTGGACGTGTTCACACCGACTTTTGACCGACTTTGTGCCGCCTTTTGCGTCTCCATTCAGCACAATGCATCTTGGCACCTCCTACAAAGTGTCGCCCCTTGCTCTCGAGCAAAGATGAAGACGCAAGACACGCAAAGTCAAGCAGACACGCTACAGGTTATGCACACGAGCGGTAGCACCAACTACTGGCCAGTAGCCACGCTAATGCGCTCCAACGTACCCCAACCCCGCTATTCACACTCCGTATGCTAACTCTAGGGTCACTACTTTAGGACAGCCTCTCGAGGTCGTCAAGGTGAGTATCTTTCGCGGTGGCAACCAGCCGTCCGTGGCCACGGCATGACTCACACCTCGGTATGAGCTTGCTGCACCACGATAATAGTACCCCAGCTTTTCAGTGCGTCATCGCACACCCCCCAGTGATGGGCGATGCAGGAAGCATGCAAGCTGTCGGCCGATTTCGGTCCGCACCAAGACTCGAGCTATGCAGACGAATCCGAGCAAGGGCCGATGATCGTCGTCATTTGCAGCTCTCTCTGCATCCGAAAACCGAACCGCCGAAACCTAGGTTCGAACCAAGGCGTTTTGGCGTCGGTATGACTACATGCTGACTACATGCTTACTAATATGAATACTAACCCAGACCACAATGGCCGCCAACCGAGGCGATACCATGATGCAGGCCATTGGCCGAGTCTGGTCTCGAGGAGGTATCTTTGGTTTCTACCAGGGTCTGATCCCCTGGGCCTGGATCGAGGCCTCCACCAAGGGTGCTGTGCTGCTCTTCGTCTCCTCTGAGGGAGAGTACCTCGCCAAGAAGAACCTGGGCTTTGGCAACTTTGCCGCCGGTATCACCGGTGGTATTTCTGGAGGTCTGGTTCAGGCCTACCTGACCATGGGTTTCTGCACCTGTATGAAGACCGTTGAGATCACGCGGTCCAAGCAGGCTGCTTCTGGTGTCACTCCCCCCTCTTCCATCCAGGTCTTCAAGGAGATCTTCGCCAAGGAGGGTATTCGAGGTATTAACAAGGGTGTCAACGCCGTTGCCATTCGACAGATGACCAACTGGGGTTCCCGGTTCGGTTTCTCCCGACTCGCTGAGGAGGGTATCCGAAAGATCACCAAGAACGACGACCGACCTCTGAACGCCTTTGAGAAGATTGCTGCCTCCACCGTTGGTGGTGGTCTGTCCGCATGGAACCAGCCCATTGAAGTTATCCGAGTCGAGATGCAGTCCAAGACCGTTGACCCTAACCGACCCAAGAACCTGTCTGTGTGGACCGCCTTCAAGTACATTTACCAGCAGAACGGTATCAAGGGTCTGTACCGAGGAGTCACTCCCCGAATCGGTCTGGGTATCTGGCAGACCGTGTGTATGGTCGGTCTCGGAGACATTGCCAAGGACTGGGTGGCCAAGATCACCGGCGAGCGACCTGCTGGTAAGCACTAGACGGTCTGGAGACCTCCATTATAGACGAACGGCACAAAAAAGAAGCGTGGTGACGCTGAAAATAATTAACAACACGACTCGAGCGAGACATAGAGCTCAGCCGCTAATGTATTTAAATGATAAGTGAGAAGATTGTAGTGTGGAGTCTGTACGCATTCAACAATGGCATGTGAGTGTGTGAAGCATATAAAATGTATGAGTGCATAAAATTCTGAATGAGCTTTGTTATCACTCCACCGACTATCTTCAATCTACTTGTACTGTACGTTCTACTCAACCCTCTAATCTCAACTAATGTCAACTCTAATTAATAAATCTATTTAACGAGGCAATATGCAATTTGCGAATGCGTATGAATTTTGTACAATTGTACTAATGTTACTTGGGCAGCTGGGCGTCCTTTTCGGTGCCGTCCACCGAACTGCCCTGGCCACCCTTCTTCTTGTCTCCTCCGCATCGGTCGTACAGATACAGACCGGTGAAGGTGAGGAAAATGCCAAAGCCCTGGATTCCAGACACGGACTGGCCAAACCAGATGATGGCCCAGACAATGACGACGATTCGCTTGAGCAGCGACGCCACGGAGTAGGTGACGGGCGACACCATGGAGAGAACCTGGAATGCAAGAAGGTTCTGGGCAAAGTGCACGATTCCGTTGAGCAGCAGCTGGATCATGAGCACGAACAGAGACGAGTCCTTGACCAGAGCCTCGCCTCGGAAAAAGAGCTTGATGAGCGTCCAGCCCTCGGAGAAGAACCACAGCGGCGTGGTGAAGAGGAACGCCAGAGCGGTGCAGTAGCACAGAATGTTGAGTTTGTCGAGCTTTCGGGAATGGGTAGCGGAAGCAGGACCTCCAGGACCAGCAGTGGTGCCTGAAGTGAGCAGCTTTTTGGAGAACATGTTTTGCGACACGAACACCAAGGCTGCGAGAAGAGCGTAGATGATGCCCATGAACTGAGCTCGGAAGGAGGTGGAGCAGGTGAGAATGACTCCAGTCACCAGGGGAATGAGAGACAGATATGTGGAGGGCGAGTACTGGACGTTGAACAGTAGTCTGTATGCAGCCACGGTGAAGAGGGGCGAGAGGGCCTTGATGGTGTGCACCAGGGACACGGGGATCATGCCGGTGGCCATATGACTGAGGATATGGCCCGACAGCTGGAAGCAGCCCATGGGAGCTGTGGTTCGCAGCATGTCCTTTGTGGGAGGGAAAATGAGTCCCTGGGGTCCCACCATTCCCGGAGGAAGCGCCTGTCGGAACTTGGGGGACATTTGCGACAGCTGGATGGTGGTAGCTCCACAGAGCACTGCCACCAGAAACTGGATCTGGGACAGGGTGACGGGGTATCCGAATTTGGTGAGAATGGCCTTGCCCAGGGTGTTACTCATGGCCGACGACAGGTACCACATGAGACAGCAGACCACCAGGGGCACGGAGACTGGTGGAGCGAGGTGTTTGAGGGCCTCTTGAGACGAAGCTGACAGAGAACGCGCTCGTGAGCTTCTGACGGAGAAAGACGACGATCTGTTGTGAAATCTCTGTGAGTACGACTGTCCCGAATCGAACAGCGGCGTTCTTTTCGGCGTGGACGCCCTAGGAGGCTGGTATTGGGGATGCAGCTGACTCTGTTGGTACTGTTGATTCTGGGTCTGGATTTGAGCCTGGGGAACTGGCGGCTTGGAGGTACTTGCGGACCGACGTGCTCGTGTGCTGGGTTCCTCCTCCTGGATCGTAGACGACGAACCCGTCCGCAAATGCTTCTCTTTGCTCAGAGAGTCCAGGTTGATGTAGGACCGTCCGTTCTCCAGAGTGGGACGTGCTGGCGCGTCAGGGTGTGTGTGGGAAGGCTGGGAGGCATGGCCGTTGGTGTGGGCAGCGGGAGGAGCGGTTCCGGGGCCTTGCCCCGTGTTGGACGACATTTCTTCCACCGAAGGCATACTGCGTTGTTGTTTGTAGCAGTGTTGCTGACATCTCTTCAACCTAGTCGAAACCTAATATCAACTTTTCTACACGGACACCCAGACTGCAGGTGAGGATACGTTGACATAGGATATGGAAAGTGACGTGTCTGGAGTATAAAACGGAATGGGGAGATATCCTTCTTGAAGGATTATCACACCGCCGTCTCACCGTCGTTGCACCATCTAATCTCTCACGGATTTAACTCCCATTATCTCCTAGCTTTACGCTTATTTTGTCTTCAGACAGTGTTCGTGAGACATTGAACATTGAGACATGAATCTCGACCATTTACGGACACTGAGCGGCTGTAGCAAGATAGAGAAAGTGAAAATACGACTTTTGGTAGTAAGGCGCCACCTGAAGAAAATGCAGCATGTGTTATCTCCTTTTGCACTATGGCCACGGTGTAGAACTATAGATCCTACTGCTTTTATATCCAGACTTGCCTGTTTAGGTCACGTCACGTAACAAGGAAACATTTGGCACGCATAGTGGCAGCAGCCTGGAAAAAAAAGTAAGTCACGGCTGATTCCAACACTATTGGAAAACTGTCAGTGGTGGGAAACGGTAAACAAAAAGCGTACCAGGACCCACGAATCGCACCCGGGCCCATGTGTGTGTACCTGACCCAACTGCAGGTACAGGGCCAAAACAACGTATGGCTGAATGTCGATCTTCATGCGGGTGGTTACCACGCAACACAGGCCGTGGAGCTTCGGCTATTGACGCTATCTTTCCCGTATTCTCTCTTTCCACGTTCCCTCTCTCTCCCTCTCTCATCCCCTATTACTGGTATCTGCTCAACTGTACGTAAAAAGTTCATGCGCACCACCACGCTAGAGACAAAGAGGTGGTATTATTACATACGTTACATACGAATCTAAATATAAATCACAGTCATACGACAAGCTGGGAACCCCAATTTTAGCATCAGCCCTCAAATAAGCCGTAACCTCCAATTAGCCAATACGAGTACCAGCAGACGTTCTGTTGCTGTTGCTGGACGCCTGTGTTCGCTCGTGGGCCAGTCTCTCCTGGTTTCGAGCCTCTTCAGCCTTTTTAAGACTTCGCTCAACACTGCCCTTACCAGGACCCTTTCCATGGAACTGGTGAGACAGGTACTTGTACGCAGCCTTGCTGTCCAGCTTCTGGCCCATATCGTCGTAGTACTGGAGATTGATCTCGGGCTCGTAGTTCTCGAACCGTTTCTGAGCAGCCTGGGCTTCTTCCTGTAGCCGAATACGCTCCTCCTCAGCTTCAATCTCCTCTCGTTCCTGTCGAGAAAGACCGTCGTAGACTCCCTCCTCCTCGAGCTGCTCTCGCTCCTCTCTGAGACGAATCTCACGGAGCAGATTCTCTCGTTCCTCACGCTTACGCCATTCTCGCTGTTCTCGTAGCGCCTTTTGTTTCTCTCGCTCCTCCTTGGTGACGTTCTTGATGATGCCTCGAGATCTGAGCATCTTGAGCACGTCTCCAGCACCCGTACCGATATCCTCCTCATTCAATGGATCATCCACAGTCTCAGGCTCCTCCTTGATCTCGGTCCCCTCCTCTTCTTCCTTGACCTCAGTCTCAGCAGGAACCTCGGTGGTATCAATCTCAATCTCCAATTCTTCATCCTTGACTCCAGCCTCCTCTTCCTTAGCCTCCTGGGCCTTTCTCAGAGTAGTGAGGAAGTCTGTAGTCTCGTTGAGAACCAGCCCATCATCGTCAGCCTCCTGCTTGACTCCCATGTCATCGTCTCTCTCAGCCGCTAGTTGCTCAGCCAGCTCTTCAGGCGTGAGCTTCTTTCTGTTCTTCTGAGCCTTTATCAAGTTCTTTCTCATTGACAGTCGGAACTCCTCATCGTCGTCTCTCAGCATCTCGTCAACCTCCTGTTGACTCAGCTTCTTGCTCACATTGTTAGTCAGATGACGCTTATCGTCCTCGGGCTCCTCAGATTCAAGTTTGACCCGCCTAGAACCCTCCCTGTTCTTTTTGCCCTTGCTTTTGCTCTTCTTCACTCTCTTGTAATCAGAAGTAGGCAGCTCGTCTTCCTCCTCATCATTAAGAAACGAAAAAGACACTTTAGTCCGCTCCTTTTCCTTAGCCTTAGCCTTCTTAGCAGCCTCAGCGTCCGCAGAAACTCCCTTGATAACTCCTCCCTCTTCAAGAACGAAGAAGTCCTCCTTTTGATCCTCCCCTCCCTTCCCACTATCATCATAAGCAGTACGCTGAACGCCCTTCCGAAGCTGATCGTTGGCTTTTTGTTTGGAACCCTCGTTCAGCTGTGCACTCTCCAGAATATCTTCTCCGTCTTCATCCAGCACGTCTGTATCTTTGAGTGTAAGAATGATATCCTCTCCTCCCCCATTCTGAAACTCTTCCAGAGAATGGCCCACCTTCATACCACCAAGATCCTTCGACGTATACTCTACATCCTCAGCATCATCCTCCAGCTGAATAGCAATCTTTGGTTTCTTCTTCTTGATGTTCTTCAAGAAAGACATGGTATCGTCTCCATCTTCTCCCAGTCCACTTCCAGCTAGCCGTTTTCGCTTAGCTCTTCGCTCAGCAGCAGCAGCAAGACGTGCCTCGATCTCACTCTGCTTATTGCTCTCGGAGATCTCCTTCTGCTTCGCCTGCCAGTTTTCATACTCGACTTGATCACGGCTTTTGGTTTCCTGTGCTAGTCCCAGTGATTGTCGCAACCGGTTTCGAGCCTCCTCCGAAACCTCTCCTGAAGCCTCAGGAACAGACTGAGGCTTGGCAGGGGCGCCAGGAATCGGAATGGGCTTGAGTCCCAGAGAGATTCGGTGCCGGTTAGTCTCTTCCAACGATATCGATTCCTCCATGGTTTTGTCGAGTGATGAAGATCAGATACACCAGTGGCAAAGTTTATCTTGAATAAATCAGTGGGATTTTGGAGGGAAAGAAGGGAACCTCAGAAAAGACGGTGGAGACAACAAAATAGAAATAAAAGTGTTTGGACCAATTTTTCGAGCTGCCAATTATATATTTCCTTTTTCTCCCGCTCAATTTCACGGGATTCTCGTGCTTAAAATCAATTTCAAAATTTGCAAATTTTTGGTCACGTGACTTTTGAGGTATTAGGTTATATTGAAAGTTCACCCCTTCTGAATTGTTAGGAAACGATCTTTCTTCAACTAGTTGGCTAACTAGTTCTAGTTGACTTTTACTTGACTTCTGACTCACTCTATGACATGAGTGTCCCACTCATGTCTCTCTGTCTTTCGCCTCGTTGACAGGGTGTTCCACCCTGTCTCTGTCCTCATGCGAGAGCTTGTCTCTCGCCCGTCAAGTGTCATCTGTCAACCTTTCAGACGGCCGACATGTCGGCCGAATGACACTTCCTGGCGAATATATAAATGTCTGTTATTCTAGTATGTAATGTATCGATTATTGACCCTTTCTACAATGGTAGTTGCTCCAGGACTTGCCTATGGCAAGTCCATGTTTTTTTTTTTTTTCTCATACAATCAATTGACTAAATACTTAAGTAGGTACCGTTCTGAATAATCGAATGTATGTAACGTGGTTACTTGAAGACTTGTTAACGTGAAATTCA
>BCLX01000006.1:2079198-2196187 GCA_001602355.1 Yarrowia sp. JCM 30695
ATTTTTTTTTTCTCATACAATTCAATTCATTATAACATTAATAAGCAATAATTCCCATAATCGAATGTATGTCAACGTAATACTAACATTTCCTGTTGAGACTTGTTAACGAGAAAATCATGTGACGGTAAAAACATAATGACGTGATGATCAAAATGAACAAAAAACCGTGAATCACAAGGTACTAGGAATCAAATACAAACGCCTTTACTCTGTTCCTACTGGACCACCTCCTCCCTGTCCAGCTTCTTCCAACCACAGCGCCCTTGGTGCCTGTGGTTGACTACTCTCCTGGCCGACAAACTCCTCAACTTTGAGAAAGCATGAAACCTCCGGGGAGGTCCAAGCCATGTATGGGTTCCGTTCCTAACATGAATACAGTTTTCGGGCTGTTGGTGTAGTGGTAACATATCTGCCTTCCATTCAGTTGTTAGCAGGTGCCAGGGGTTCAATTCCCCTACAGCTCATTTTTTGTTATTTTTTTGAAAAGTCTCAAATTAGATCTAGGGTGGCTCGTTTTGTCATCAGAACGAATTTGCACTAAAAATTGTTTTACTTGCTGCTATTTACGCTCTTCGCGAGACATTAGCCGTCTTAACATCTCCTTAGACAGGGCTACTTGTACCAACTCTCTGGGATGCGGAGTTATAATTCACAGGTGCTGGAAACCAAACGAGAGAGATGACCCAATAACCCATCTCTCAAGTGTGGGGTAGGGCCGTGGCAACGGCATCAAGGTGCCGTCTGTAACACGCTATGAGAGACAAACACCAAACTTGAACGTGCTTCCCCTCCTTCATGTCCATACCCTGGTAGCTCTTCTGGAGACACTTATGTAAGTCTAGTCTAGAAAGCATATAGGCTAGCCACCATTTAGCGGAACCGGGGACCCATATTTACCCTTCCCTCGGTAAACACCCAGCTCTCTTCCTTGTTGAAGATGTCTAGTTGAGATACTCGGACTTCTCTTCCGCCTGGATTGCAGGCTATCATCCATACATGCCTATTTCTGATCAGATAGCGGCGACCAGCACGACGACTAGAACAATGGATAGCGTGGCTCTTGGTCCGGCATAATTCCACAATAGTATCCGAATGAAAGTGGCCGTAAGAGAGAACATTGATCTGGTCTTCTCGGCCGGTCAGATCAGAGACAAAAAAGACCGCGAACTCGTCCTCTGTGCTGCACTGCATCAGATTCTCGTAGAGGAAGATGGTGCTGCAGCTAATCACAGAGCCAGTTGAAACATGGTACAGTAGAGATTTGCCTCGAATCACTTTTTTGTTGGTGGTGTTCAACCCCCGAGTGATGGAGGGTGGAGGTCCCTCCCATTGCACTTTTTTAATATGTATCTGGATAACCCAGGAGCCGTCCTTGGTCCTACATGCTTCTCCAGTCCAGTAAACGTTGAGGTAGCCCTTCTGTATTAGCGGTAAAGTGAACGTATCCTCTCCAACAGTGAACACATCGTTTTCGCCCACGGTTGTAACGTGGATAATGGGGCCGGTACTTGCTTCACTTCTCATATCCTGTCTGAGCTGATCAGCCAGGAGCTCTGCTGCTCTGAACCGTTTACGCTGGTTAGGCACAACAGGCTGGGTAATGTATCTCGTTAGCGACAATGCCGTGCTTTTGGGGGGAACACTGATCCATGGGTATGTGAGAGAGAGACTTGAGACGCGAGAAGCTGCGACTTGCCGAAAAGCACGGCAAACCTCCGCAAAGTTGACGGTATCCTTGAGACTGAGGTTTGCGACAATCGAGAGCAGGATTTCGGGTGGCAAATCTGATGCCTTTGTGCTGCATGAGTTTATGACATCAAAATGGGAACCACATGTTAATGTTTTGTCACCCGATAATGTGATGCACTCCACCTGGAAAATAAGGTTTCTTATCATGACATGTCAAGGAGGTGCATTGAGATCCAGAACACATCCTCTTCATCCAATCATTCGCCCAAATGAGTACTTGTAATTAGTAGCGCGTTTTGAAGAATTCAAAGTGCAATCACGGCTGATGCTATTTGTGCTTCTATAAGATAGCGTCCCTGAACTTATATTACAGCAAATAACGACAATACCCTAATGTCGTGTTACCCCCACGGGAGAATCACCTCGCTTTCTTCCTTCGTACAAGTACCCCCAATCTATACCTCACACCCGCTCATTGTAATTCACGCACCCCTGCTCGGAATCGTGGGGACAATCGAGATGCACGCATCGGCTCAAAAGAAGCCCACGCTAAGTGCCCAGGGTACCATGACGCATTCTCCGCCTCGTACAAGTGTCCGTCGCACTATAGGCGCTAGCAGACTCGTGTATTGAGCCTCAAAGGCAGAACACCCTGGCTAGCTATTGCAGTAGCGCAATGCTTAGCTTGTGGCACACACTTTAGCAGCCTCGTGAACTCAACAAGGGAGCTCATATTGTCGTTTTTTGACCAGCACAGACCCAAAGAGGCACATTCTCAGCTTTCACGGACTCAGTAACCGCCAATTGGTCGGTCTAGCATCTCTTCATTCTTGGGGGAGAGCAGAAAGGGGATTTATCAGACGATGAATCTAGGCACTAGTTATGATAACTGGTGCGAAACTGGGCATGAAACTGGGTCTACAAAACTGGGCGTCCACCAATAGCTATACTGGGCTCCTCAACTCTCAGATAGGAGCTCACATATCCGAAACATATCGCGGGAGCAATCCAGGATCGGAACGGAAGCTGTGATGTTTCACTTCCGACTCTCAGGGGATATGGGAAGGCTGTGAGTGTAGATAGTGGGGCGCCTATTTGGATCTAGTGTTTATGCACAGGACGAACTGCCCGGTTTAATCGTTAGAGCGATGGTTAATAGCTGAGAAGGAGCTGTGAATGGGATTATTTATTCCTCTGTTATGAATAAGATGTTGCACGCCTCTGTTTTTAAGACCCTTCTGACTGTGGTGTTGTCAACTCCAACCTTCTTGAGTTGGTGATGTGAATCCCGAGCAACACACGACAAGACCTTAGGTTTTGCACGCTCTATAAGCGGGGGGACACACCTTGCTAGCTGCACTAAAAGCCGACCATGGGGTAACCTGATGTCTGGGGTGTAAAGAAACGGAGTCAGCATCTCGTGATGAGGAAGTTGCTCTGGACGATGGTCCGATTGAAGAACATCACGAACCCGCTTTTCAACAGCTGAGTGTCAAGAAGTTCGTGAACCCGCCTTTTGCAGTCACACCATCATGGACATCCTTCACCACACCAAATGCTTGCTTTCGACCGGGGGGTCAGCTCGAAACTAGCACTTTGCCTCGCCTAGATAGCTCCGGTCAGCCACTAAACCGTAAGGGCTTCGTCCAGTTATATAATGGAGACGGGTGGACTTCCGAGAAGACAGACAAGCTAACCCTCACACTCGTTTAACCATGAAGCTCTCCAACCTCGCTGTTGTCGCTACCGTGACCAATGTCGCTTTGGCAGGAACCTACGTTCTCAAGAACGCTTTTCTGATTGACCCCATCAAGACCGCTATCATCGACGGTGTTGTTGCCGGCCGACACTCCGATATTCCCGAGGCTCAGGCACAAGCCGAGGTCGAGCAGTTTGTTCCCCTCATCATGAACGACAACCTGCTTCCCATTTTTGACAACGCTGTCGATCTCATTCTGGCCCATCTAGGTGGTGGCTTCGAGACTGTGTTCCCCGGATGGATCAGTGACGTCATTTCTGCTCTGGATGCGTACGAGCAGAGCCCCGACTTTGCCTCGGCCACCCAGCTGCTGTCCTCGTACCTCCCTCACTACGACTACCACTCTGCCGTCAACCAGGCCAGTCTTAGTCTTGGAGGAGGCCATGCTGGTGGATGGGTGATCCTTACCAACCAGGTCAAGGACATTTCCAAGCTTCCCGAACCTTCCAAGGCTATTGTGTCGGCTCTGTACGCCGTTACCGGTCTCATCTGTACTCTGCAGCTCACCGACGGCTCTGTCTGCGACCCCTACAAGACCGCCGAGCCCGTCGTCGTCCCCGCCACCACCTCTGCGCCTGTTGCTCCTGTCGTCGAGCCTACTGCCGAGCCTGTTGTTACTCCTTCCAAGTCCTCCGAGCCTGAGGTTCCTGTTGTTGAGCCTACCGCCGAGCCCGTTGTCCCCGCTGAGTCTACCGGCGCTGTGGTTCCTGTGAAGGCTGACTCTGCTGCTCCTGCTGAGACCACTGCTGCTGTCGAGACCACTGCTGCTGCTGAGACTGCTCCTGCTGCTGAGACCACTGCTGCTGCTCAGCCTACTCTCGTCGAGTCTAACGATAACTCTTCTGCCTCTGTTCCCGAAGAGACCTCCTCCATCCCCGAGACCGCTGCCACTTCTGGAGCTGCTGAGGTCTCCTCCGTCGCTGCTGCTTCTTCCGGTGTTGCTTCTGGAGCTGCTTCTTCCGATGTTGCTGCTTCTTCCGATGCTGCTGCTCCCTCGGCCCCTGCCTCTGCCTCTGCCTCTGCCCCTGCCCCTGCTGCTAACAACGGCACCGCTGCTGCTTCCTCCGAGCAGGCCTCTCCTGCAGTGTCTGGCGGCTCTTCGTCTTCCTCCTCCTCCTCCAGCAACAGCAACAGCTTCAGCAACAGCTCCAGCAACGCCAACGTCAATGTCAACGTCAACGTCAACGTTGGTGATCTCGTCACCTCTGTTCTGACTCTGACTGCCACCCACTGCGACAGCGACGGCTGCATCACCCCCACTCTGACCGTCTCCACTGTTGTCCCCACCGACGCCAAGCACACCGTCATTAAGACCGTCTGCCCCAAGTGCGAGGGCAAGACTGTCGAGATCACCGTTCCTTGCGCCGAGCCCACCGAGGCTGCCAAGGCTGGAAAGGCCGACAACAAGACTGACAACAAGACCGAGAAGGCCGGCTCTTCTGAGAAGACCGGTTCTACTGATAAGTCTGGCTCTTCTGACAAGACTGGCAAGACCTCCGATAAGACCTCTACTGACAAGACTTCCACTGACAAGACCTCTACTGACAAGTCTGGTTCTGACAAGTCTGGATCTACCGATAAGTCTGGCAACTCTGGATCTACCGACAAGTCTGGCTCTTCTGGCTCCACCAAGTCTGGTTCTTCCGGCTCTTCTGGATCTACTGACAAGTCTGGTTCCTCCGACAAGACTTCTTCCGATAAGGCCGGTTCTTCCGCCAAGTCTGGCTCCTCCGAGTCCAAGCCTGTTCCTGCCCAGTCCCCTAAGACCGAGGTGCCTGCTCAGGCCAACTCCGGTTCCAAGTGGGCCGTTTCTGCCGGTGCCGTCCTTGCCGGTGTCCTGGCTCTCCTCGCCTAAATGTAGTTGTAATTGTTAATAAATGTGTAATGGATGAGATACGTGAGTTGGTGAAGAATAATATCGAACTAGGGTGAATCTCTGAGCTAATCGTCTCAACCATATGTCCCAGTCAGTTCCACCTTATTCTATGTCTACTGCGAACTACAGTAATAAGGTAGACCTTTTTAGAAGTGACTTTAAGACAGAAAATAAAAAGCTCATTGATACAGCTCTCAACACTACCATCGCCAATAAAAACTGAGATCCAATCTCCCCTTGTTACCTCGAATACATGAGAGACGCGCCCTCTACGTCTAAATGACTCAAATAACCCAAACGTGACTCGCATGACTCTCCTGCGTTGAGTCACCACTTTGAGACAGTTCACCACAACGCCATATTCTCACCATGGACATTGCTACCTGGAAAGGCGTGGAAAACGGAAAAGTTCCCGTTCCGGAACGAGTGCCCGAAAAGCCGCAGAAAAAGAAGCTCATCTTGAACGCTCTCACTGCCAATGCTCCTACTAATGTCAACCAGGGACTTTGGAGACACCCTGGACACAAGGGCAAGAACTTCAACGATATCGAGTACTGGGTAGAGCTTGCTCAGGTGCTCGAGCGGGGTAAATTTCACGCGCTCTTCATTGTCGATATTGGAGGTGTCTATGACGTCTACAAGGGAAGTAAGGACCCTGGTATCAAGGCTGGTACTCAGTATCCCATCAATGATCCTCTGTATCTAGTTCCAGCATTGACAATGGTCACCAAGTCTCTTGGTTTTGCAATCACCGCCTCCACCACTTATGATGTTCCCTTTGCTCTGGCTAGAAGATATTCTACTGTGGACCATATTTCCAAGGGTAGAGTTGGATGGAACATTGTCACCTCTTTCCTTGAGAGTGGAGCCAAAAACCATGGCAATGATCTCCAGACTCCCCATGACGAGCGGTACGCTATTGCTGACGAGTTCATGGACGTCTGCTACAAGCTATGGGAGTCTTCCTGGAGAGAGGACGCTATCAAGGCTGACATTGAGACCAACACTTTTGCCGAACCCGATCTTGTGCGGTACATTGATCATAAGGAAAAGTACTTCAATGTTCCCGGTCCTCACATCTGCTCTCCTTCCGTTCAGAGAACTCCCTTTTTGTACCAGGCTGGTATGTCTAAAGCTGGTAGAGACTTTGCAGCCAAACACGCAGAAGCCATCTTCCTCCAAGCTCCTTCTCCTGAGTACGTGAGATCTTCAGTTGACGATATCAGAAAGACGGCAGCTAGCTACGGTCGAGACCCTCAGTCTCTCAAGTTTATCCCTTCCATGTTTGTCTGTGTAGCAGAAACTGACGAGGAAGCTCAGAAAAAGTACGACGAGTACTTCTCTTATATTGACCGTGAGGGAGCTCTAGTCCTGTTTGGAGGCTGGTTCGGAATGGATCTGGGTGTCTATGACGACGACCAGGATCTCAGAAAGGTAGACAATGTCTCCATCAGCAAGGCCATCTCTCAATGGGCTGATTCCAGTAAGACCCCCGATGCTCTGTGGAACAAGGCTCGAGTTGCTGAAGAGCTGGCTCTCGGAGGACGATCTGACATTGTCATTGGATCTCCTACTACTGTTGCCGACCGTATGGAAGAGTGGATTGAGGTTGGAGACATTGACGGCTTCAACATGCAGTCGGCCATTGTTCCTGGCACATATATCGACATTGTAGACTTGCTGGTTCCCGAGCTGCAGAAGAGAGGCCGATTCTGGGACGACTACGCTGTTCCCGGAGGCTCTCTCAGAGAAAACATGTATGCTACTCCTGGTGACGCGCATCTTCGATCTCATCATCCAGGTTCCAAGTTCTCCTGGAACAAAGATGATCCATTTCCCCTCGAGCCTCACAAGAAGGCAAAGAGGGAGTAAATCTACAGTTCCTTATAGTTGTTATA
Source organism: Yarrowia sp. JCM 30695 (assembly GCA_001602355.1). Lineage (NCBI taxonomy): Eukaryota > Fungi > Ascomycota > Dipodascomycetes > Dipodascales > Yarrowia > Yarrowia sp. JCM 30695. Next base: position 2,086,424 of record BCLX01000006.1, read on the forward strand.
ATACATTAGCTTGACTTCTATGAATAGTCAGTATCTTATATCTAGGCATCGGTATCGACCTCCGACTTCTCAGGCTCCGCAGACATCTCGGTCTCGGGCTCCACAGACTCCTCGGACTTGCCCTCGGTTTCCGACGACTTGGTCTTGTCTCCGTCTTCCCGCTTTCTCTTTCGGTTTCGCACCTGGGTGGCGTTGACCTCCTCGTTGGGGAACACTCGGGTTCCATGCACCAGGTAGCCTCCTCCTCCTCTCGAGGTCATGCTGGGATGCATTCGACCAAGGATGGTCTGGTACTTTCGGACTCGAGACTCCCAGATGGAGGGAGCCAGAACTCGCAGGTCCTTGAGCATGAGCTGAGACACCTCGGTCACCACCTCCTTGTACTCAGAGTAGACAACCACAGGTCGCGAACCGCCAATAGCGTCCAGAGTTCGCTCGACAATAGACGCGGGATGCAAAGTGGCGGCCACAATAAGACCGTCAAAGCCCTGGTTGGCCACAAGGTTGTTGACGTTCTGCAGCTCGAGCCACCGGTTTCGCTTTCGGAAATATGCGCCTCGGTTTCGAGGTTTCATCGACGCAATCTGCTCGGCAGTCTTCTCAGGCACCTCCTCCTCGCCCTCGGGCTCAAAGAACTGCAGCCAGTTTATGCTCTTGATCATTCGGTCCTGAAGTTCTGTGGGCAAGGACAGGTACTTGAGAGCGTCCAGGTTGGGGTGCTCATTCTCATGGGCAACCACAATGAGACCGTCTCCGGCCATTCGCTCCATCAGCGCGGCCGTGAGAACACCGGTAGTCTCGTCGATAACGAGATACTTGCCTCCAGGACGAACATTGGCCATACTGAGCACCAGGGCCAGCATTTCTTGGCTCATGTCCAGCACCTTCTTGTAGTCCTTCTCGAGGTAGAAGTCGAGCAGCAACGACGAGCACATGGGCTGCGGGGTGAACCGTCGCAGATATTTCTGTTCTTTTCTTCGCAGGTACTTTTCCTTGGAAAAGGCCGTCTTCTTGTGGAACTCGTTGTGGCCCTTGATGACACTGTCGATAATGTCCTTTCCAGACAGCGTCTTTTGCTTCTTCATCTCCTCAATCTCGGCCATTGACAGCGTCTGGGACTCGGAGGTGTCAATCAGCGTCTGGTTGGTCTCTTCGGGCTCCAGAAGAGCTCCCTTGGCTCCAACCACGTAGTCATGATCGTCCACGCCCTCCTGGATGATCCGCAGCCGTTTGTCCTCCTGGATCTCAAAAGTGTAGCCGTAGGGCAGTCCCAGGATGTCGTTGACCTGGAAGGAGCCAAATTTACCAATGGAAATGGTCTGGTTGGGCACCAGCTTGACCACTCTGAAGTTTTCCGAGGGCAACTTGACCATGCAGTAGGTATTAGGCTGGATTCTGGGGTTGTCGAAAATGAAAGGTGGCGAGGGGGTTTTGACCCGTTTGGACTGGGTCTGAGGGGTAACCACAGACGTCTTTTCGGAGTCCTTCATTTCCACGTCCATTCTGAGATGCTGGGGATATTTCAAAATGCTGTGATGTGTCGCAGACCAATCTTTAGGTGTGCTGCAGGATAAACTTTTCCAGCTCGAAAAATTTGGGAGTAGAGTTTGAATTTTTTTAGGACCTACATGCACGCAAATAATTGAAGCCTCGAGACTCCACTCAACCAACACACTACAACTATACAATGGGTCGACGAGCCAAGAACAAGCAGGGAGTGCCTCCCACTCTGGAGGAGCAGACCAAGAGCGCTGCGCCCGTGCGAAAAGACAACAAAAAGGGCAAGAAGGAGTTCAAGGTCAGCAAGCCCGAGCGAAAGACTGCCCCCACCAAGAAGGTGAAGGAGATCCCCCAGCTGCCTGCTGAGGACGAGGAGGAGATCGAGGAGGAGCTTCCCGAGGAGGACGAGGACGTGGTTCGAGAAAAGATGACGCTTTTCGACGATTCCGACGGAGACGAGATGGACAATGATGAGTTCGACATTGAGGACGGCTCCGACGACGAGGTGTACGATTCCGACGACGAAACCCACCACAAGCCCATGTTCTCGGACGACGAGGGCGACGAGGACGAGCTGAACGCCGCCAACATGGAGGCCATGTCTCGAAAACTGGACGAGGAGGAGGAGTCCGACGAGGAGATGGCCGAGGAAGAGCTGATGGAGCTCATGAACCAGCACCAGAACCCCCGAGCACAGATTCTGCCCACTCCCGAGGCTGCTGCTGCCGAGGCCCAGCTGCCCCCGGATCTGCATGTGGTTCGAACCCGAATTCTCGAGATTGTCAAGGTGCTGGAGGACTTCAAGGGTCTGGCCGAGGAGGGCAAGTCTCGAACCGACTACACCACACAGCTGCTCAAGGATATCTGCTCGTACTACGGCTACAACGAGTACCTGGCTGAGAAGCTCTTCAACCTGTTCACTCCCTCCGAGGCTATTGAGTTCTTCGAGGCCAACGAGGTGCCCCGACCTGTTACCATCCGAGCTAACACTCTCAAGACCCGACGGCGAGACCTTGCCCAGTCTCTGGTCAACCGAGGAGTCAACCTGCAGCCCATTGGAAAGTGGACCAAGGTTGGTCTTCAGATCTTCGACTCGGCCGTGCCCATTGGAGCTACTCCCGAGTACCTGTGTGGACACTACATTCTGCAGGCTGCCTCTTCTTTCCTGCCCGTCATGGCCATGGACCCTCAGGAGGGTGAGCGAGTGCTGGATATGGCTGCTTCTCCCGGAGGAAAGACGACGTACATTTCGGCGCTGATGAAGAACACCGGCATGGTCTTTGCTAACGATGTGTCCAAGCCCCGAATCAAGTCGCTGATTGCCAACATCCACCGTCTGGGCTGCAAGAACACCGTGGTGTGCAACTACGACGCCCGAGAGTTCCCCAAGGTGATTGGCGGCTTCGACCGAATCCTGCTCGATGCCCCCTGTTCCGGAACGGGAGTCATCTCCAAGGACCAGGCCGTCAAGACCAACCGATCCGAAAAGGACTTCATCCAACTCCCGCATCTGCAGAAGCAGCTTCTTCTGTCGGCCATTGATTCCGTCGACGCCAACTCCCCCACCGGCGGTGTGATTGTCTACTCGACGTGTTCCGTCATGGTCGAGGAGAACGAGGCTGTGGTCGACTACGCTCTGCGAAAGCGACCCAACGTGCGTCTGGTGGAGACCGGTCTGGAGATTGGAAAGGAGGGCTTCACATCCTTCCGAGGAAAGACCTTCTCGCCCAAGCTCAAGCTTACCCGACGATACTACCCCCACACTTACAACGTTGACGGCTTCTACGTGGCCAAGTTCCAGAAGATCGCACCATCACCCCAGGACAAGACCAAGGCTGGTGCCCGAGAGAAGGAGGAGGCTGCCCGAGCCGAGGAGGAGGAGGAGCGTCTCATCAACGACGATTTCGCCTCGTTCGACAACGACGAGGACTCTGCCATCATCGACTCTGCTCGACGATCTCAGCTCAGACGAAAGGGAATCAAGCCTCTGCCCGGCAAGCCCAAGGACAAGAAGGTGGAAAAGAAGGACTAAAGTATATAGAAATCATTATTTTATAGTAAAATTGGGATAAGTAGGGGTGTGTACATGTCGTCAATAGATCTGACGTGGTTGTTTATACTCTTGTCATCATGGCCTACAGTACAGTACTCTTTTCTCTGTCATAAATCGTTAATACATAAAACTACAAATAAGAGGAGTTTCCAAAAGCGTGCTCCTTGATATAATCGGGACCCATCTCCTCGTACATGGCCCGAGTCACCCGCGAGTTCTTGTAGTCGTCCGTCTTGGACCACTTGGCCATACCCATCCAGGCATCAATCTCGGGATGAGCAGCACTTCGAACAGTGAGAGGAGATCCAGCAGGCAGAAGAGATCGAAGCTCGGCTGTCAGACGAGCGTCAAAGTTGGGCACCTGAGAGTATCCTCCAGTCACAAACACGTCCTTGAGCATCACAGAAGCAGTCTCATTGGGGAACCGCTTGGTAAGGATATCTCCACACACCTCAGCCACACCGGCCTGGTCAATACCAGCGATAGTAGGCTGGAAAAGCACTTCAGGCACTCGAATACGCTCCACATTGAGATGCAGCTGGTTCTGCTGTTCTTGACTCTCAGGATTGTACTCTGTGGGTCCGTGAAGGAACATATGAAGAAGAGACTGTTTCCAGTCAGTTTGGCTCTCAAGCAGATTCTCTTCGGTGAAATCGTCGTCAAACTCAAGCAGATTGGCCTCCAGTTCAGCCAGAGCTGCCCGCTCATTCTCCTCCTCTTCACTGTCACTCTGGTTGGCAATATCATTGTAAATACTCCAGTCCTGATCATCGGCTCCAAAGGTATCATCTGGATCATCGTCAATACCAGCTCCAGGTCGTGCACGTTTTGTGGCCCGAGTATCAGCTGCCAACGACGCAATGTTCTTCATTCGCATCTTGGAAGCCATGGATTTTCGGTTTCGCAGCTCCTTCTGCATCTTGGCTCTCTCCTTTTGACGAGCAAGGATGGCGTTTCGCTTCTCTCGCTTATCAGCGACCCATCCAGCGAGGTCAGTGGTTCGCCACTCCTCATCCTTCCGCTTCTCCTCCTCGATTCGAGCCTTTTCAGCCTCCTTTTCTTCCTTGGCTCTCAGTCTAGCCTCGTAGTTGGCTCTGAGCAGTCTCTGATGACGCTTCTCCTTGATCTGAATAGGCGTAAGCTCCTCATCAGGCACATCGGCCAGTGGGAACTCAGGGACCACCTCTTCCTCCTCCACATCCTGGTTCAGACTCTTTCGAATCGTCCTCTCAAGCTCGGCAATCTTCTTGTGCATGGACTTGACGTCCTTGAATCCCTCGGAGTCGAGAATTCGTCTCGCTTCCCGCTTGCCCTGTCTGTCGTCTCCCAGATCCTCGAGAATCTGAGCCTGTTGTCTGTAGTACTGCAGATCGTTCTCCCGTTCAGCCAGCTTTTCAGCTCTCTTGGCAGCAGCCTGTTCCTGCAGTCTTCGTCCACTTTCCTTTCTTCGCTCAGCGATTCGTTCCAGCTCCTCTGCACTCTTTTCAGCCTTGACAGTCTCGATATAGGGGGCCTGGATCACTCGTTCTCGCTTCTCGAGCCCGTCCATGTCCAGAAAGCCGTCCAATTCGTCCTTGTAACCGTCAGAAACGTAGCAATGATCTTCCAGAATCTTGGTGGTCTGGGTGGCAGACAACTTCAACGGGAAAGTAGGATACTTGAGCTGGAGAAGCTGGGCCAGAAAGGCAGACGCAGTTCTACCTCCCCAGGTGATTCGCTTGGTCAGTTCTCGCTGAGCAACTCCATCAATCACAGGAATGATGTGTGTGGCCTCGTTTCCAACCGACAGCACAAGACCAGTCTTGCCGTCATTGGCATAGTACGAGAACAGAGCGTCGACACCCAGAGCAACAGACTTGACTCCGTAGCCCTCAAACAGCACCTGCTGCAAGTTGCGTCTCTGGGCCGCAGGTGACGACATGAGCTCGTTCATGATAATGTGATTGTCCACGTGTCCTTCACTGCCCACCTTGAGCTTGGCAAACGTGTAGTCGAGCACCTCTTCAGCTACCGTCCAGTTGGACACCAGAGCTCCATCATAGGGCGATCTGGCCGACAATCGTGTCGACGGCTCGATGAAGTTGTCGTATCCGACCGTGGTGGCGCCTGCCAGACCAGGACCGGCGCTTTTTCGCTCTCGATACTTTCCTGTAAGGGTGGGAAAGACGAGGTTCGGACCGCTGGAGTCCGTGTATCCTGCTCGGGTCATGTGAGTGCCAAAGTCGATGGCGATGGTGGATCCTGCGCTCCAGTCAAAGGGCGCGCTTGGCTGCGGTTGCCATTCAATGTCTCGTAGTTTGTGCATGAGGGTGAATGAGATGGTGGTTAGTCGTAGATGATTTGGATCCTATTCTATGCACTGCACTGAAATATACTCTATAATTCCTGCACACATTCAACTGTATTTCGTGGTGGGGGGAGAAGTGTGAAGTTGGTAAACGTCGTTTCTGAGGGAAAAAGACGAGTTACCAATTATTTTTAGCCACCCAAATTTGACTACCGCTTTCTCCGATCAAATATCTTCACTATTGACGCCATTGAAAGCAGCTCCTTCCATCTACCATTCTTAACCATACTCTCACTACTCCCAACTAACAAGTAACTCACCCAACTAACTTTGTTCAGATGAAATGGAACGATAAGAGGTCTACCGTTGACGTAATAGAACAGGAAATGGACCAAAACAAGTCGGTAATTGTTCAATAACACGTAAGCCTGCTTATTGGTCACATGACACACCCCCACACCCCTCCAGTCAACCCCCAATCACCCCTCCCCTCTAACTCAATTACCTCTGCCAAACCCTGTTATCTTCCAGCACAGCACGTTTACCTTCCAGCCAGCATCATCAGAACTCCTTGTTCGAACCACACCACAAACCATGCCCGCAGACCCTCAGACCATCCAGGGCTACAATGTCGTGACGCTCTTGAAGCGGTGAGTCAATTGCCCCATAAAACGCCCCCAAACCCCCTCTAACACAGTCTCGAAGCCGCCACTTCTCGTCTCGAAGACCTGACCTCTGCTCAAAAGGCGCATGTCGATGAACGAGGTCCTCAGAACGCTGCTGCCACCAAGGCCGGAGTTGACGCTCCCACCCGAAGCTCTCCCGCTCCTGCCGCTGCCGCTGCCGCTGCTCCTGCTGCTTCTACTGCTGACCTGCCCAAGTGGATCGCCGAGTTTGACACTCTCATCAAGACCCATGTCGAGCCCTTTGTCGCGACCTCCAAGGAGCTGGACGCCACCATTGGCGAGCAGGCCGAGGCGTTCAAGAAGGCCTTTGACGCCCAGCGAGACTTCCTGGCCGTCGCTGCTGTTGCCAAGAAACCCGAGCCCACCTCGCCTGCCTTTGAGGAGCTCGTCAAGCCCATCTCCTCGTCGGTCGAGTCCATCATGAACATCCGAGAGAAGACCCGGGACCCCAAGGTGTCGTCCCATCTGGCCACCGTGGCCGAGGGAGCTCCTCTTGTCGGCTGGGTGGCCTCTGACCTCCCTCTGCCTCTCATTGGAGACTTCAAGGACTCCGCCCAGTTCTACTCCAACCGGGTGCTCAAGGACTTCAAGAGCGTGGACCCCAAGCATGTGGAGTGGGTCAAGGGCTTCAACGGCATTGCCGACGCCCTGCAGGCCTACGTCAAGGAGTTCCACACCACCGGCCCCACCTGGAAGGCCAACGGTATTCCTGCCGAGGAGGCTCTCAAGGCCAACAAGTCTACCGCTTCTACTTCTGCTTCTGCCGCTGCCCCCGCTCCTGCTGCTGGTGGACCTCCTCCTCCTCCTCCTCCTCCCCCTCCCCCGCCTGCTAGCATCTACGAGACCGACTCTGCTCCTGCTGCTCCTACTGGCGGCATGGGAGCGGTCTTTGCCGATCTGTCCAAGGGCGAGGCTGTCACTGCCGGTCTGCGAAAGGTCGACAAGAGCGAAATGACCCACAAGAACCCCGAGCTGCGAAAACAGGACCCCGTGGGCGCCTCCGGCAAGGCCGCTCGACCTCTGCCTCCCAAAAAGCCCGGCTCTCTGTCCAAGCCCTCGGCCACCCCTGCCCCCAAGCAGCGGCCCGCCAAGACCGAGCTGCTGGACACCAAGTGGTTCGTGGAGAACTACGAGGGCGACCAGAACATTGTCATTGAGGGCGAGATGAACCAGGGCGTCATGATCGAGAACTGTAACAACTCGACGGTGCAGATCAAGGGCAAGGTGTCTGCCGTGTCGCTCAACAACTGTAAGAAGCTGGGTCTGCTGGTGGAGAACCTCGTGTCCGGCGTCGACGTCATCCGATGCAAGGACTACGCCATCCAGGTCACCGGAGTCACTCCCATGATCACCATCGACCAGAGTGACGGCGGCCAGATCTACCTGTCCAAGGAAAGCATTGGAGCCGAGGTCTACACGTCGCAGACCACGTCGCTGAACATCAACATCCCCACCGAGGACGGCGACTACGAGGAGGTGCCTGTGCCCGAGCAGCTCATCCACAAGATTGTCAACGGCAAGCTTGTCACCTCTGTTGTCGACCACAGCAGCGGTTAGTATTTAATAACATTCTAGGATATCATGAGAGGTACAGTAGTATAGGTGTAAGAAAGTAGCACGGAGCTCTCCCTCATCTGGTGAAGCATCTACCAAGCCAAGTCATTCTGGTACGTATCCTTTAGTTACAAGCAACCGGTACTTTATGGCAAATATTGGCTATAGCTTATTTTACCCGTAGTTTATGGCATCTGTTTGTGTCTATAGCTTATTTATCGGGTACTTTATGGCGAATATTGGCTATAGCTTAAATTCCAGGTATGTACTTTATGACACCTTTGATTTACCGGTAGCAATAGAAGAAACAGAACATACTGGTATCAATTCAGCATTAAGTGACAAACGTGAGGTGTATGTTCGAAGTGCTTTGCATTACAGTATGTACAGTATTGCTTGTAGCTTTGTGTGCCATCTCTCTCTCTATACTTCATCTTAATAAGCCAAGCCACTATGAAGACTAACATAGCCAAGTTATCTCATCATGACACCAAACAGAGACCCAAACTACCACCTCCTCTCCTACAATCCACCTACATATCAAACTCTTTTCAGCTAATGCTATACAGTATATACAAACTACTTTTTGACGTAGTAGAGGTTTGCCAGCTCGTGGTTGGTGAGGGCAAAAGGCGAAATGACCTCGGACATACCGGGTCGAGCCACGGGGTCTCGCATGTACACGGCCGAGCACGTGGTGAAGTCGATCTCAATGTGATGGGGGTAGACGACCGAGGGCGAGATGAAGGGTCGGAATCTCCAGGGGGTGAAGTAGGGCTTGGAGGTGTCCTTTCGGCCGTAGAGGTGGTTCTTCTGCCAGGGCAGGTTGGGCTTGACCTCAGCCTCGTTTTCGGCAGCCTCGGCAGGGTCAATCTTTTCTCGCAGAGGACCCAGCTGCTGCAGCCACAGAGGGTTGATCTCGCCGGACTTGGTGTTGCCGTTGACCAGCTGCTCCTGGTTGTCCTCGTAGGACTGGTGCAGCTGGGTGGTGATGTGGACCATGAGGTCCTGGAGCAGCAGACGCACGGCAAAGGCGGTCTTTCGCTCCTCGATGGACGACAGCTCGGCCTTGCGGTGGATGAGCATGTTGGCGACCAGCGACTTGACGGCGGGGTCCTGGATGCCGGCCACGTGGTTCACGTCCTTGGGGTGGATGTTGTAGTCGAGCGATTTCGAGGAGTCGATTTCGCTCATGAACCGGTTTCGGTACTCGATTCTGCTGGCGTTGGCCTCCACGGTCTCGGCGGCCTTCTGCGACTCCTTGGAGGGCACAAACTCCTCTGCCGACACTCCGTCGGGAGCCTTCTCGATCTTGGCAGTCTCGGCCTCAATGGCAGCCTGGTCCACAACGTTGTAGTGCTCGACAATGGATTCGGCGGTGATGAATCCCTCGGTGGTGGGAGCCACGGGAGCAGCGCCGTTGACAGGGTACTGCTGGTCAATGAGCTTGAGAATCTTCTTGGCAATCTCCTTGGACTCCTCGGGCAGAGTCTCGATGAAGGTCTCCCGTCGGATGATGAGATCCTCAAACTTCTCTGCGGCCACGAGGTTTCGCATTCGCTTGAGAAGGTCCTGGTAGGCCTCCTCGTTGAGGGTCTGGATCTCGACCTGCTTCTTGGGGTCCATGTTCTTGGCCGCCATTCGCTTCTCTCGCTTGCCTCCTTTCACCTGCCACATCTTGTCGGGGTCGTCGTTGCACTTTTTGATGTACTGGTTGAACTTTTTGATCTGTCGGTTGTCAATCTTGACGGCCTCCTCGACCGAGGGCTTGGCCTTGCCGGCAGCAAACAGCACCTTCTCGGGCTTGACAGCAAACAGGTCTCCGGGCTGCAGAGGGTAGTAGGCATGCTTGACCTTGACTCCATTGACGGTCACGTTGCCCTGTCGGATAAACTGGCCGGCCTGTCGCACCGAGGAGGCAAACATGGCTCGGAAAAGCGCGAAATCCAGCCGCTTTTCCAGATGCACAAACGTCTGCATGGCAAACGGCGTCTTAAGCTTGGCCTTGCCCTGGTCGTCGTAGTCCACCATGGGGTTGTTTCGCAGGTTGGACACGGACATGATGCCCTCGGAGGTCACGTCGTTACCCAGAGGAAGCACGACTCCCTGCAGCTTCTTGGGGATCTGTTGGATCAGAGTGCCCTCTCTGATGTGTTCTCCGTGGTAAGCTCGCAGCTCTCGCTTGGAGGCCCACTTCTGCTGGAACAGCGTCTTCTCGTTCCGCATGAAGTCATTTTTCTTGTACAGGTTGTACAAGTTCTGGGAGTTCCACGAGGCTCGCACCTTGCCTCGGGCCAGGGAAAACAGGTTCTTCTGTTTGTGGGGCATTTTCGGGTGGTGATGTATATCTCGTGATTGAATTTTTCACTCACCTAAAGGTAGGGTAAGGGGGAGGTGAGAGCTGCGAGAGTTGGGATATTAGAGAGAGTTTATTCAAGTGGGAGTTAGTTGGGACTTTGTTGGGACTTTGTTGGGTCTATCGTCCAACGTCGGTTCGATACTCCATTGAAGCACGACAGTGCATGAATATAGGAAAACATCAGCATCACCAGATAGCGACGCCAGAATGAAGAAAAAAGAGGAGGAAGACGCGGGGGTGGTCAAGACGGAAGAGTCCGAGGAACCAGCGGTCCAGGCAGTGGAAGATTCAGACACAAAATCCGAAGACTCGTCGCCATGGTCGATAGAGAGTGAAACGGTCTTGTTCAACTCTCTGTGCAAATTCAAGCCCGTGGGCATCCATAAACATTTCCGGATGATTTCGCTGTCGGCTTCTCTCAACTACTATTTCTCAGAATCGCCCAAAGACGCGCCAGTTTTCTCTCACAAGGATGTATGGGACAAACTAGGCACTTTATACGATCTTGACGGTCTGGATGAACTGGAGTACGTGGCTGACAATCAGGATTCAGACATGGATGAGGACGAAGACGACGAGGCTGCGATTGAAGGGATCGCGAAACGGTCGCAGATGAAGGAGTTTGTGTTGCCGTTCAGGGATTATGGACTTTTACAGGTGGAACAGGCCCAGGCCGTGGCCAGTGAGCAGTCGAGTCCAGCAGTTTCGCGTGAACAGTCTGTTTTGGAGGACGCCAATGGCGATGATAAGACCAAGAAGGGTCTTGCTGACGACGACGACGAGTCCAGTGACCTGGATGAGCTGGATGACGAAGAAATGAAGCTTGCAGAGACCAAGATCAAGGTCGAGGGAGGAGAAGAAGACGAAGAGGAGGAAGGAGAGGGAGAAGAGGGAGAGGGAGAGGAAGACGAAGCTATGGAGGGTAGTGCGGAGCCCGAGGAGGGCGAAAAGTCCGGCGAGGAGGAAGGAGACGAGTCTGGAGAGTCTGGAAGTGAATCTGGATCTGGGTCTCAGTCCGATTCAGATGCACAGACTGGCAGACAAAGGAGGACTCGAGCAGCTACAGCCGCGGCCGTTCGAGGCCGGGGAACTACAAAGGGCAAATCCACAAGAGACAGCAAAAAGTCGTCGCCTAGTACCCGTGCTTCGTCGGCACCTCGAAGATCGACGAGAAGAAAGGCCACCACCGAGCCGGAAGACACAGCCACGGAACGAGAGGAGACGCCGACGCCGAAAAAGACGTCTGGCGGGGTCAAAAAGCCGGCTCCAAGAAGGTCTACCCGGAGGAAGAAGTAGTGTGCGACTACGGAAACTGTTCATAATGTATAAAGCTTACTAATGTTGAGGGAGGTTAATGGTGTGAATAGAAGAGTCGAGGACTTGGGTGTAGGCAGTAGTAAATGGTCAGATTATTGAGTCAACGTATTCAAGACATTGAGTCTTCCAGCATCATGTTTGGGTGCACTGATAACGCAGACTATCTGATCATATCTGATCTTACATCTGATCCATCTTAGAATGCGATGCTAACCACCTCTAAGGGTGACAGCTCCCGAAGTACCGATGCTTGTACCTCGGCAATTGCCATCGACTCCTTCTGCTACGACCTACCGAAAATAGCACACGGCGTCGCTTTATTCTCGAACTAGTCGCGTCTAGCAATTGTCTAATTTCCTCGGGTGACAGCTGTCAAAGTGAAAGAATCATGGAAAAGAACATGGAAAAACTGTGGAGAAAAAGACCCTTGATGACTTTCTCTGGGATGACGAAAAGATGAGCTGCGCGGCTCCACCTACCAATTGGAACACCAAGACCGACGGCCATGACTTGGTACATGTCTCCGTCTTGTCCATCGTATAGTGAACCACATGGTTCTCTTGTCTCCCCTCATCCCCACAGTAGTTTGAAATGAGTGCATGTCTTGGAACGGTGCACGTTGACGTCACAGTGGTTATTATGGTGGAATAGCGGTGGTGGTTTTCCGTACAAGTGGAGGCTGTGCAAGGACCTGGAGTTCATTTATATATCAATTGGAGTGGAGTCGCTGACTGATTGCCTGAGAACTGTCTTCGTCAACCGTCGTCCTCCTCATAGCTAATTACATCTGTTACTTTACATACTGGAGATGGGACTGGTCATAATACGATCACCAGTCGCTCCTCCACGTTCACTGGTCCATCTAGTTGATACCAAGGAGCTCAACGTCAAAGACAAGAGTGGCGTTGGGGGGAATGAGGCCGGGGAAGCCTCGCTCGCCGTAGCCGTAGTCGCCGGAGATGGTGAGCACGGATCGCTCGCCGAGAGACAGCTGGGGAACACCCTCGTCCCAGCCTCGGATGACATCGCCGACGCCAATGGTGGTCTTGAAGGGCTCGCCTCGGTCTCGAGAGGAGTCGAACTTCTGGCCGTTCTCCAGAGTGCCGACGTAGTGGATGGTGACGGCGTCGCCCTTCTTGGGGTAGGTCTTGCCGTCGCCGGGCTGGAGCTGCTTAACTGTGACACCCATGTTTGTGATGGAGGCGTGGAAGGCTCGGGTGGTGGTGGTGGTTGTGATGAGAGGGTGGAGAGAAGAGCTAGATCGAAGGCTTCTAGCTGTAAGGGATAGGGTCCGGAACATTGCGTCGGGGTGGTGGCGGGCCTAGAGTATATAAGGTGTGTGAGGCATGTGTGTGAAATTTGACTTTTTTCCGACACTTCCGACAGCTTCTGCGCAGTTCCAGAGGAGAGGGGATGCAAATGGGGGTCTTGGAGAGGTGGGTTACGGGGTTTTATTGGTCAATTGGGGAGATTGGGGCGTTCTGTTCAAATTTACGGCTTCGTTTTTCGAGGTTCGTCCTGTTCTTCCCACTTTTATGTTGCTCTCTCAACCTCATCCTCTTGGGTAACCTCCTCAAAAGACTCCCAAAACTCTCTCCAAAAAGCACAAGAAAGAAAAACAGGGCGACAATAGACTTTGGACAGCTTTCATGTACTATGACGAAGCCCAGCGCTAGACCATGTGTGGGGAGGTCTAGCCGTGCTAGCCTGCAGAGAGGGAGTTGGGGAGGGAGTTGAGGTTTTGTCGTGCTGGTTTCGGAGATTGCCCCAGTGTAGTGCTGTACTTAGCCACTTCTGTAGCACACCAACGATCACCATCAAGTGCTTTTACTTAACTACACCTTTCCGTATACTGACTTTGTCTTTTTTAAGGGCACCACTCACATCGCTGCAACTCTGCAACTCTAGCAAGCCACCTTGAGCAACGTGTCTTTCGAAAAGTGTGACACGTGCGAGAAAAGAGGGAGAAATCGTGGGTTGAACGTTCGGTCACGTGACCCGCTGCCCCGTAGCGCCCACCTTGGCCCACTTTTCGCTCCCTGGCCTTGTGTTACAGGGACCCCATAGACTCGTTGCCAAACTTCAATTACCTCTTGTATCACTATCGATCTGACTGAACTACACCGCCATTAGCCGCACGCGGCTTCCCAAAGCGGTTGCCGTGAAGAAGTGAGTGACATGGTTGAGGGAGAAATCAGTGTTTCCGAAGAATCTTGCACTCGTAGAACAATTGTTCAGTAGTCGTATTTCCAGTCATGCAATTCAAGGGCAATATTTTATACTATCAGCTTTATCTCTTGTGCTTCACCTCACTCACCCCTTGGTCATTTCTTTTTCTGCTGCTAACGCAAGCGGTGGACCTCGCATGGCTTGGAATCGTCCCATCACGTAATAAGAGCTGTCTCAGTTGTCTTTGGCGAGCGTCCCTGCTTTTACAGAGCTCGGGACGAATACGACCACCCAAGGTTGACAGTGAACACTGTAGACTGCCAGAAAAAGTAACTGCTTATTGCTTTACTCGGAATTATAGCACTGCCTCTTAGGTGGCCGTTTTATGATCCGCTTGCTATCAGTGCATCGGCGGGTAGATATGCCCTATGGAGAGTGAAACATACAGCCAGTTTAGATGATGGATGAATGCCATGGGAACCGGTTTCTGTATACGCCTACTCGTACCCGTACAACAGCACAAAGGAATGTCTCAAATCTGGGCGAATCTCTCTCATTGCCTGGTTAAACCAATCTGGCCCTTTCCGTCCCTAAATCACTACAAGTCCCATTCGGACTCCTAAATACGGTGATCTATACTCTGAACGGTAGCATGGATAATGCATGCACCGGGACGGATGTGGAAACAGAATCGGAGGTTGTGGATATATCTACGGCATCAAATCATCAATCATTATCATTTCTATAGTTGTCCTCCTCACATTCTCAGATACGTCTCGTATGTTCTGGCGTCGGCTCTAATCTGACGATCTCCAGATAACACACTCAGGGTCTTTCTATAAACGGGATCGTAGACCTTGATGTTGGGCAGCTTGAACCACGTCAGACCCAGGCCGGCATTGGGGTTCTCCTGGTGCACGAGCTGAGCGGAGATGAGCCGTCGAGAAAAGGGAAGAAGTCGAAGAGAAAACTTTCGAGGTCCGTCGTACAGGAAATCGGCAGGAGTATCCTTTGGTGGAATCATTCCTGTGGCTGCAACGGGAGCTGTAGCGTCGCCTAGGGTCACCAGGAACGTCAGAACGTGAGCAGTAGCGTTCTCAATGTAGTAATCCATCTGGAACGAGTCTCCTCGAGAAACAGTGCCGTTGGGAAGATGAGCAATACATCGAGGTTCGAGGATGGGAAGAGTGAGTCGGAGAGGGTTGGCGTCGTACTCGAAGGACTCCTCAAGCTCAGCTCCATGTCTCTTCCATTGAATCTGAAGAACAGCTTCCACAGTGACACTACGCACTTCGAGATCTTCTCTGTAGGTATCGAACTGACAAGTGGACAGGAAAGAACCGTGTCCAGAGTCGGATCGAGACACCAGAGCACCTGCCAGAGGTTCACCAGACTCGCTGCACGGCTCCTGAACAACCTTGCACACTGAATGGTCACTCTTGCTGACAAAGATCAACTTGGCAGACACAAGCTCCAGAGGAATCTCATCTGACTCAGCATGACCCTGAGCGTAATGAGTGATACGAGCATCGACTCTCCATCGCTTCTTGATGATAGGAGAAGGCGATTTCTCGTCTCCGTCGGCAGGGACAAAGAAACTGGGCCAGTCGTCAGGATGCACAGCAGGAGACACCGAGAAACCAACAACAAGAGGTCGATGAAGCTGACGAGTGTATCCCTTGTTGAACCGGATGGGAGACTCAGGGTCACCAAGGTTGTAGATGGAGGAGAACTGGAGGTTGACAACAGCAGCAGGCACTGATCCCTGAGGGCCAGAGATCTTGGAGTTGGGCACCTTGAGAGTAAACTTGAAGGTAGCACTCTCCATCGACTCAATCTCCTTATCACCCTCTTCACTCCACGTGAGAACAGGAGAGTCCTCAGGGAGGTTCTTGTCTGTTCCATCACGCACATTCCAGGCAACCTTGCAGGCCAGACTCATGGAAATAGGTCCAGACTCGTTGTTGGTGACGACAAGGGCTCCAGAAACGGTTTCGCCAAAAAGAAGGGCAGCAGGAAGTTGCAGTTCAGTCTTCAATTGAGCAGGTCGAGGAAGGGTTCTCACCATATGGTGACTTTCGGTAGACACAAGAGCCTTGGATCGCATGACTCCGTCCTTCTTGAAGAACCACTCGACAGCACGAGCCGACCGCTCAATCTGGAGAGGCACCTCGATTCTGAAACCAGCAAAAGAGACAATGCATCCAGTGCAGTAGGCCTCACCGAGAGTGTCGGGCGAAATGGTCATCTGGAACCGTTTGGTAGGGCCAGTGAAGGTCAGGTTGGCCTTGTAAACAATGACCTTGGAGCCGTTTCTGGTCTCGACAGAAGGAGTAGCGAGGTTGGCAATAGCTCCATCAGCCAGAGAAGTCTCGTCATGTTCAATACAGACTGGGTGGAGTGTACCTGACAACTGCAACCAGAGAGTAGAGAGAGTAACCTGTGAGACAACTCGATGAAGCTGAGAGGTGAGAGTAAGCTGACATCGTCCCGGCACCTTGAGATGGAACTCTGGCTGTTCAAAGCAAAAGTTGGCCTTGAAGGGAATATAGCTGACAGCCCCAATACCCATGTTTGCAGCAGTGAAGTCAGTGGTAGCCACTCCAGGCAGATCTTTGCACAGAGTAGTGATGTGACAATCAAAAGGAACACGAGTAGACTCGTCGCTGCTGCCAAACTTATCACTGGTCAGGTACACAGCACATGCAAGAGCAGCCTTGACGTCCTTGGCTTCTCGGTACTGTTCACAGAGAGCTAGGAGACACTGCTTGAGGAGAGAGGGCCACGAAGACTTGGCCAGAATGGCACCAGCAGTCTGAAGCTCTTCGACAGACGAGAGAAGCTGTCCAAGGCGCAGGTGAGCAACGGCCAGGTTTCGAGTTCCTCCACCGCCAGCCTTTCGAGAAAAGTCTGCAATAACTCTCTGATACAGGTCAGCCAGAACAGAAGGCTCAGTTCGCCGAGTAAGAAGACCACCCTCAGATTCAGAGGGTTCTCGAGGGTAAGGGTCACGTGAGGGGTCATCAAATGCCTCATCATCCAGCTTCTGACGTCTCTCAATGTAGTCAATGGCTTCCAGGTACAGGAAACCTGCTCTGGGAAGAGTGGCTGCGGCAGTGGGGGTCAAACCGGGACCTGAAGTGGCAGCAAACGGCGAGTCTGTCTTGAAAAAGGCCGATTTAGACACAATCTCGGCCATTCCGGCAGTCTGAAGCGCCATCCAGCCCAGATAAGCAGGAGTTTGCGAGTACTCAATGGCAGAAGTGTATCCGAGTTTCTCAGCAGCCATGTTCTTGACAGTTTCAAGATGCAGTCTGAACTTTCTAGTAGCTGTGGAAGGATTGCCGTAGTACAGATACAGCTTTGCAATCTTGAAAGCGATAGTATCAAGCAGCTCTCTAGCTTGTTCCCATCTCAGAGTACGGCTTAGAGGGTCTCCTGAGGGAGCCACAGAGACTGTAGCTGCCATAGAAGAGGTAGATCCGTTCTGCACAGCCTCAGGGCGAGGCCAGATGTTGTCAAAGCACTCCACCAGTGCCTCGTATGCTGTTTCGTATGCCTTTGTAGCGGTTTCCACGTCTTGTCTGAACTCGGTGAGACATGCCAGTTTGTATGAGTATCTCACCACCCATCCCATATGAGTCAGAGGGAGGGTATCTGTCAGCTGCAACAGTTGGTCATCAAGAGACTGTCCTCCTGCTTGTTGAGCCTTGAGAGACGGAATTGAAGCTGAGTTTCTAGTGAGCTTTCTTCTAATTCTCTTGGACACATTGTTGTAGAACTCGCTGGCATTAGCCCAAGCTGTCTGACACACTGATTCACACAGAGTATCGAGTTCCTTCTGCGTAGCTCCTACAGAGATGGCAGTCAAAGTAGTCTTGTTCAGTCCCGTCTGTTTTCTCAGCTGATTGATAGCCTCATTGACAGCTGTCTGGGCAGCAGGAGAGTAGTCATCAACCACCATGACCACCACAGGTCTCAGATCTCTCACGCTCAGTTGACTCTTGAGAGCCAAAATGTCCTGACTGAGAGCCTCCAGAGACATGTTCTTGACAGTTTCCGGACTCAAAGAGTAGAAAGACACAACTGTAGACGGTAGATGCTGTGTGTATTTCTTGAGCCATTCAGGAGAAATGATTCCATCAGGAAACAGGTCAGAATCCGAGTTCATGGGAGACAAAGGCGAATGTCCATGCTGTTGAATGTTGATTTCAAAGCCCTCAGATCCGATACTTGGCGTGTTACTTGCGCTCGCGAGATCGGTCTTGTTGGACTTGCTTTTGGGCAGAATGAAGTCGTTGGCAATGGGTTTGAGATGCAAAAAGTGAGGAATCATCTTTCGAGACGCTCTGACAGCATTGTTTCCGTTCCAAATCAGCGGATAGCCCTGCGATTTGCTCTCAAAGCCGCCCAGCAAGTTCTCACACAAAGCCTGGGCCTTGACATTGTCGCAAACCGGCGGAAGAAACCGATTGAGCACTTCTCCATGGGTGGTAGCACTGTTTGGAGCTCCCGAGTCGGAAGCGTCGATTTTTAGCGACGCGAATTTATCGGCCACGTCATCGGAGAACGGCGTCAGCCCCAAAAGACCCACCAGTGGCGTCAAATGGGCCACGTAGTCCTCAGGGTAGTTGTCCATCGTCGAGTGGTGAGTTGAATATTGAGTGATACTGTAAACTGGAGATGATGATGTGTGTTTGGGAGTGACGTGCATAACGTGCGTGGCATGGATGTGAGATTAAACGAATTGGGGAGACAGCTGAGCGGTGTAAAATAGGTCCAAAAGAAATGATTGTTGCTGGGTATGCTATATCCGCTCATATATGCGTTCTTATTCAGTCATTTGTAGTTCTTATTGGGCTACTGTTAACTTGTTCCCATGAGTCTTAGCTTTTAGTTGACATTTTGTTGAGGCAAAAAGTCCGCCAGGGGTTCAATTTCTGGCTTACGGGGTCATTAGAGAGGCAGAAAAGTATTCTGCAGCAAAGTAAAGTGAGGAGTACCTGATTAACGCTTATAGAATCACAGATTGACTCACAAAGTGGTGAGATAATCAGACCACTTCGAGATACCAGGCTTCGCATTTACTTGAACTTACTTGACAATATGCACCTCGCAGAGATGTCGAAACACGATCAAACAGAGATATTTAAGAGAGTAAAAACCCGGTCACGTGACTTAATTAGCCTTTTCCATTGTCCCAACATCTTTTTTTGCCAGTTGCGGCCATATCCTGGTGAAAATACGGCTTCCCGTCCGATCAGCCATAGTCAAGCACCAGAGAGCCCAGTTAGTATTGTAGTGGGAGACCATACGAGAATCCTGGGTGCTGCAATTCCTTTTTGCGTGGTCAGTCGGCTGTCATTTTGTTCTTGCGGCTTTTCAATTGTTTTTGCGGTATGTCTGGTTCACTATGGGTTCTTCGTGGAAGTGTCTTGGTCTAACCTAGAGAAGTGAGGTGGGCTTTTGTTACCTGAAAAGAAAGTCTGAAAGTAGAGAGCAAGCTGTTAAAGCACATTCAAGTGTCCAGAATACTATTTTGCCACCTAACTCCTCTTTTTCTCAGTCAATAAGGCAACAAACCTATGCCATCGGACACCCTCTGGATGAGACCCTACACTTAAATGAGAGTCATCCAGGGGTTCAATATGAAGGCTTCAAGAGAGCTAAGGAGACAATAATCCTATAAATTAAAAAAAGATCCAATGAGACTATACCAACCAAGTCACAGACAACCTCTGCCATTCATTTCTGCTCAATTGGTTCATGATTTCATGGCACTCAACCTTCCATTACGAGCAAGTTCCAACCCTGGTTGATGGAGAACGAAAAAGCCCTATTGACAATCTCACGGTCCTCTTACCACCCATAACCCCATTCTACGCTTTCACATCTACAACTCCATAATATCAAATCATTGCTATCGTTCATTCAATACATTGCCTTTGCTAACGCTCCAGCAGTCACAGCTCCACTTCAGCTGCTTACTCGTTCTTGAAGTTGGGCTCTCGCTTCTCGGCAAAAGCGGCCATTCCCTCCTTCTGGTCGTGGGTGCCGAACAGACCGTGGAATCGGACTCGCTCAAACTCGAGACCGGCTCGCAGACCGACCTCGGCAGACTGGTGCACGGAGGCCTTGGCGGCCTGGACAGCCAGCTGGCCGTAGGAGGCAATCTGGGCGGCGGCCTTGACGGACTCGTCCACCAGCTGGGCGGGCTCGTAGACCTTGGCGGCCAGACCCCAGTCAGCGGCCTGCTGGGCAGAGAACATCTCGCCGGTGAGAATGTAGTGGTTGGCTCGGTAGAGGCCAATGGCTCGGGTGAGTCGCTGGGTTCCTCCAGCGCCGGGGATGACACCGAGCTTGATCTCGGGCTGGCCAAACTTGGCCTTGGCGCCGGCGTAGATGATGTCGGCCATCATGGCGAGCTCGCATCCACCGCCGAGGGCAAAGCCGTTGACGGCAGCGATGATGGGCTTCTTGATGTTGGCCATGTTGCCCCACTCCTCGATGAAGTTCTCGCCGAGGACGGAAGTCACAGTCTTGTCCTTCATCTCCTTGATGTCGGCGCCAGCGGCAAAGGACTTCTCGGATCCAGTCAGGACAATGGCGCCAATGGAGGGATCAGCATCGGCGGCCTGGAGAGCCTCGTTCAGCTCCTTGATGAGAGGAGTGCACAGGGCGTTGAGGGCCTTGGGTCGGTTGAGGGTGACCAGGGCAACCTTGGGGACGGGGGTCGAGGTCAGAATGTGCTCGTACTTCTTGTCGCCAAAGGTCTGGGCGGGAGCAGACACGGAGAAGGGGGCGGTCTGCATTCGGAGGGCGGCGGGAGAGTGGGCGACAACGGTGGGGACTCGGGTGTGGAAGCCGATCTGGGCAGCTCGTCGAGTGGCAGCGGAGGACATGGCTCGGACGCCAAGTCGAGAGGAAGAGGATCGGATGGTTCGGAGCATCTGGGTTAGTATAGCCATAGAGGCAAGAGCTGCTGCGGTTGTGGGGAAGTGGGGTACACTCGGCCGTGAGTGCGTGGACCTGTGCAGCTAAAGCCTGTAATGGGAGGGTTTCGGTACGTTCTGCACAGGCTTTTGGACCAATTCGCCGGCCCATTGATGCCTTGCAAGACAGCTTAACCCCACAAGTCACGACCTGTTCTAAGACATTGGCGCTAAAGCACTGCTAACGCCATGGAGATGATGTGGGGAAATGGGTGAGACGTGCCTGGGAATGGCGTTGTAATTGCGCAGCTCAATTGACCGCCTCATTTCATACTCACTGTTACTGTCGGGTTGTGTTCTCGTGCTGAAGAGGTGGAAGCAAAAGACCACAACGTTTATATATAGGCTTCGCACTTATAGGCTTGGGTTCGCTCTCTCTCCACACTCTGTTATAGAGACGGACTACATAAGCTTCTCCTTCCACTGCCGAGCTTGGTCCGAGGTTTCGGGACAAGAACGGAGGGTAGCAGGGCAAGAGGGTGTTTATGTATTGGGGAGGGATTGGTCACGTGACAAGTTAGAGGCGGAAATTTGTTGTTTTGGGGGTCAAAAATTCACCTCTAACCGACCTATTCACCGTCTCCCATTGCCACCAATCTCTGATTGAGTTTCAACCTGAAGACAGACTAAGACTAAGCTTTGTGAGTGCCGACATGGAGAGCAGTGGTTGGAGGAGAGTGATTATGTAACCTGGTTGGGTTAGTAGGCAGACTGGAGAACACTCTGGATCTGTTGGAGTAGTTTTAGCCGCTGTAACGGTGAAAAAGAGGTCAAAATTCTTTGTCAGACCACTCTGAAACTGAGCGTATCCTTACCTCCCCATTGCCATACTCCACCCAGATTCACCGCAAGAGGGGTATGCACTGAGCGTGGACTTGTCTTATATGTTGTGTTGAGCTGAGTAAGAGTGGGTCCTGAGGATGGGAGGGTATTTTGAGAATTGGCGAGGATGGATAATACTTGTGTCTGTACAGTGGCTATGTAATAAATATCTGAACGGTTCTGATCCGGCTGTGAGCAATATTATGGTCGAAGAGGTGTGAAGGGCGTTACTTGAAAGTCCCAACAAAGATACTTGAGGAGGAGGAAGATTTGGGGTGGTCCTTTGAGGGCAGTACAGAACTCTTCAACTCACTGAGATGACTAAGAATTGCTCCAATAATTCATTTTCTTGGTGAATTCGCCACCACCATCCCGTCTGTGGCAAAATATTCACCTCGTCAGCCACAATATTTTCTACAACAGCCGATGGAAGCCAACCCCTTATTCTGGAACAGGCTGTGGTGAAACGACACACTGCCACTTTCATAACCATAACATAGCGACTTTTTATACACACCTGTATATCCATTGACATATCAGGCAAACCAAGTGGAAAATGCGCTACTGTATCCACTGTAGCACTGTAGCACTGTATGTGACTAGTCTGCGTTGACGGTATTATTGCCCTCGTCTGTCAGGACTTTTTTTTTTTTCTCCCCAAGCAGGTGACATGTCCCTAAATGACAATGGCAGTCACGTTTGAAGAACCAAACAAGAGGCAACAGTCAAACGATCTAATTATTCGTTACATGTATTAATAGCTCGCCGTTGACGCCACCCGGTCTAGTGACGAGAAGAGGGTGACGAGATGAGCTGTTGCAAGGGTAAGAGAAATCGGTTTTGTACGAGTACTCGCTCTTGAGAATGATGTATAAGATAACTGCCTACTCTCTTCACGACCTTACTTTTCCTCTACTCTTTATCTCTCCACATTGACGACGCAGCTCTGAACTCTGTGCGGCTCTAAGGTCAGGGACCCGGCAGATTGGAGGCATACATGATAGTTGTATGACTTGTCCAGACTTGGCGGCCACACTGGGAGTCCGGGAGGTCATGTGCCAGGTGGCTATGGGGCGTTTAGAGGCTCTCGATGACGTTTGATCACTTTTCGTCATTTCAGACTCCATCTTGGGGCAAGAAGGTCGGGGATCGACTAACGTTGTCGTCCCGTTCTCTTGTCTGTACGCTTCCGTCACTCCACGACCTCAAAAGTAATTAAACCTAACGCGTGAGAGTGAGTGGTGGAGAACGAGATGAGACTGTAGTGTGGTGTAGCATGACTAGAAATGTAAATGGACTGTTACTGAGGCATAAGACACTGCCAGGAGACTCTCCTCGTCTACTCATCGTGTTTTCTTCTTTTTTGATGTATCTATTCCTTCATCCCAATTTGACACTCATTTTTCACAGCCCTTGTCAACCTTGCATAGATAATATCTGCCGGGTTTGGAGGTCGCTTGGAAAAAGACAAATTAGCCGTCGATGCTCCCTTCTACTCGTTGTCTGGCGTCCAAGGCGCGTATTTCGCAGCAGCCGCTACCGTAGCATCAGGTGACCCGGAGCTGGCGGTCGAACGGGCTCCCACAGCTGTCATTCTCAGCTCCTGTCACTTTTCCTCGCCATCACTGCCTGCCACCGACGTCTCAGCCGATATTAAACCGGGCCTCTGATTATTTTATTCGCAAGCTGACAGTCGCTCACTGCCTCGACGGGCTGTATAAGTGACAGGTCGGATCAGATCCAGCGGGCTTCCTGATACACCAACAGGTTATTATCGTCGGTTAAGGTGGTTATAACCAGGAGGGTAGCCAGACGAAACGACATCCGATACTGAAAATATCGACCCCAGACAATATCCAGACAACGTACGATTCCCTCTCTCGAAAAGGCAAAGAATAAACACTCGACATTATCTACATCGACTTTCACCGACCAGTATCCTGATCTGATCTAATCAGATTGGTTGTATACGAGGAAGACTTACCAGACTCATCTCAAGTTACAAAGCTTGACAGATTTAGGGACCGACTCTCAGATAACTCTCAGCAAAAGCGAGTTCGGTGATTCGTGTTTCAAACCAGCTCACAGTCAACTCGTGTTCCAAAACCAACTCACTTCGTTCGTTGGTTCGCTGGTTTCATGGTCAACTTCACATTCAAAGCCCCCTCCGGGGAAGCTTACGAAAACATCTCCCCCGAGGTTCTCAAACAATACAAGAACGCCGCTCCCGCTAAACGTTCTCCAGGCATCAGCTATCGTGTCCACGATCCTGACCTCTCCCATCCCTCGCATCCTCCTTCTCATCATTCGCATGTCCATTCTTCCCATCTTCCCCCTTCTCCTCCAGGCCCAGTCTACGGCTACGGTCCTCCTGGAGTGCCTCAGTCTATACCCCAGGGCATCCCCCAGGCCCCTGGACCTTACTCCCAAGCTCAGTACTCGCCTCAAATGGCTGTTCCCAGGTCGTTTATAGGGTCTCCTAGTGTCAAGCAGATGCAGGCGTACTCGCAAATGTCTCCTACTCAGATGCCTCCCACTCTCCCCATGTCGTCTGAACAGGGCTACTTTGCTCATCCTCCTCCTCAGGATTACCAGCCGGTTCAGATTCTGTCTACAGTCGAAGGGGGAGCTCCTCTGAGACGAAGAAATTCGAGCAAGAGTTCCAAGAGTGCAAAGTCTGCGAAATCAGCAAAGTCTGCTAAATCCACACGATCTGCCAAACCTGATCCTCCTAGACGTGCTTCTACGACTCCTTCTCTCAAACCAGCGGAACCTCCTCGACGAGCTTCCACCACTCCTTCCTTGAAGACAGGCTCGTTATCGCAGGCAGATATCGAACTGTACGAGAGTCCAGCTGTGGGCAAGCTCATTTCTGTGCTGGAGGAAAGCGTTGCATTGAAGAAGGCCGAACAGCAGGCGAGACAGAGCCAGAAAAGCCGCTCGTCACGCTCAACCTCGGTGAACTCGTCCCCCCCAACCACCGTCTCTTCAGCCCCGTCTTCTTCCGAGTCTGCTGAAAGTGCCAGAGAAAAGTACGAGGCCGAGTTTCTGCGACGAGTCGAAGAAAAGGTCGAGCTACGCAACCAAAAGGTCAAACAGGCGGCTCTTCTCGGTGAAAGAGGCATCAAACTCGTTCCTCCAAAAAAACCCGAAACTCCAGAGTCTCCTAAACCCGCTGGTTGGCAGGGTTATCTCCCCTGGTGGGTCAAAAAGCCTGAAGAAGCTCCTCCCCCATCTCCAGTTACTCCAGTGGAGACAGAAGCACCAATCGAGTCTCTGGCTGCTCAGTACTACCAGGACCTGTTCCAGATGATGCGAGATCATGATGTTCCTGCAGTCGTAGGAGACTGTATTGTCAAGGGATACGAAGAGGCGATGAAGATTGAAAAGGAGATCAAGGACGAGACAATCAGACAGCAAAAGGCGAAAGAGGAGGCAGAGAAGAAAGCTGCAGCGCCTGCTCCTGCTCCTGTGGCAAACACACCTGCCTTTCTCACAGTCATCTTCCACAACATTGAGGAGGAGAAGGACTTTGGATACAAGATCCCCGTGGACAGTATCAAGACCTTCAAGGAGTTCAAGGCCCTGCTGTCGCTCACGTTCCCCAACAAGGCCAAACACTGGCAAAAGGAGTGTTTCCAGGTCTTTGACGAAACTAACAACTACTTCATCATGGGCCAGTTCTGGGACAAGCTTATTAAGCGGGACACTATTCTAGCCCTCACTCTGACTCCTCTACCACCGGAGAAGGAAAAGGAACCAAAGGATAAGAAGCCTGAAGCTGCCCCTGCGCCTGCCAAGAAGAAAAAGGAGCCGTCCAAGTTTTCCAAGGCCATCATGGCGGACTTTGACAAGAAAAAGTTCAACCAGAACACCACCAAGATGTTCAAGAAGCTTGTGGAGGCTAGCACCAGGCCCATTTGAAGTGGATTATTTAATTTAATGTATTGACGAAAAACGAAACCAACGAACGTAGTGAGTTGGTTGAGCTGTACAAGGGTGAATCAATTTATGTTTGGCTGTAAAGATGTAGGCAGCAGACTCAAAGAGAAGTCATCGTATACGATCAACATCTGTTTCATGAGACTCATATTGAGGCGCTGATCTGAATGATATACTAAACATATATGTTGAAGATACCCTTTCCTACGTTATCAGTCACTGCACCTTACTTTATACCTTCGTCTTGCCTAATTCTACTCCTGTTTCTACTCTAAGCTACTCTACTTTTACTCTCATAATAGTCATACTCATATTAGATGGGGAGTGACCCACCTTGCTATATACACTAAGCCTAAGCCTGAGGGGGAGTAATCTCCTTGAGCTTCTTGTAGACCACGGGGAGATCGGTCTGCAGGGTGGTCTGGATCTTGGACGCCACCAGGAACACCAGGTTCTGCACCAGCTCCTCCTCGCTTCGGGCGTACTCGGCGTTTTTCTTGAACATCTTCATGGCCTCGTCGTGCTTGCCGGCAGACAGGTACAGCTGGGCCAGGGTGCCGATGGCCACCTCGGATCGGTCGTCGATGACCAGGGCCTGCTTACACAGGTCCACGGAGGTCTCAAAGTCCTTCTGGGTCTGGAAGACAACCAGGGCCTTGGAAACCAGAGGCAGAACGCTCATGGAGGTGGGGTTCTGCTCCTTCTCGAGGGCAATGGCCTTGTCCAGGTATCGCAGGGCCTCGGAGTACTTTTGGGTGGACAGCAGGGCCTCGGCGTAGTAGTTCCACAGATCGGCGTTCTTGGGGAACTTCTTGGCGCCCTCCTCGAAGATCTCGAAGCAGGCGTCGACCAGGTGCCGGGTCTCGATGGGGTTGGACTGGCCCACTCGCTCGCCCTTCTTGAGGTGCGAGTTGGCCTTGAAGATGAGCGACGGAGTGAAGGTGTCGTCCAGCTCCAGCGACTTGTTGTAGCACTCGATGGCCTTGTCAAACTCCTCGGACAGGAAGTACAGCTGGCCCTGGTGGTGGTAGCAGTCGGGGTCCTCGGGGTTGAGGGCAATGGCCAGCTCAATGTCCTTCTGGGAGGCAGCCTTGTCTCCAGTGTCAAGGTGGATGGAAGATCGGGTGATGTAAGCCTGAACAGTGGCAGACAGCTGCAGCGACAGATCGATATCAGCCTTGGCCTCGTCGATCTTGTTCATCAGGAAGTTGAAGATGGCTCGGTACTCGAGAGCCAGAGCCTTGAGGGTGGGGAACAGGTTCTGGAGCTCGGTTCCAGCGATGGCCTTGTCCAGGTGCTCCAGGGCCTTTGTGTACGAGTCGTAGGTGCCCTTCTCGATCAGATCGAGAGCCAGAACCAGCTCCTGCTCGGCCTCGTGGTCGGTGTCCTTCTTGAGGTCCTTGGGGGTCTTTCGGGGTCGGAAAGAGCCGAGGTACGTCTTGACAAACTGCTGCGAGGGCAGCACCTTGGGTCGGTCGACGTACTCCTCCTGGGCAACCTGGGCGGCGTTGAGCCGCATGAGTCGGTCGACCTTGTCGTTCATGGAGGTGTCTCCAAAGTTCTCCAGGACGCACGAGGCGGTGATGTCGACCGCGGCGTCGTAGTAGTTCTCCAGCTTCTCCTGGGCGGTTCCTCGTCGTCGGAAACACTTGAAGTAGTCGGGCCGCAGCTTGATGGCGGCGGTTGTGTCGTCCACGACCTTCTGGTAGTCCTCGAGCGCAAAGTAGCAGGCGGATCGGTTGGAGTAGAAGATGGGGTCAATGTGGCAGTCCAGGGCCTTGGAGTAGAGCTCGGCGGCCTTGGAGTGCTCCTTCTTGGCGTACAGCGCGTTGCCGGCGGCCTTGAACGAGTTGGCCAGCTCCTTTCGCTCGGCCTCAGACAGCTCCTTGACCTTGTCCCAGTCCTGGACATCGGGGTACTGGGGCTCGGATCGGGTCAGAGGAATGCCAGCAATGGACTTTTCGGGCAGATCGGCCTTCTTGGTGGCAGAAGAGGACTCGTCGGACGACTCCTTCTTGGCCTTCTTGGCCTTCTTCTTCTTCTTGTTCTTGGAAGACGAGGCAGAAGAGTCCTTCTTGGGACTCATTTGCTGCTGGGAAACAACATAGAAGGATCCGGCGGTGGCAACTGCAGCAATGGCAGAGGCCAGCAGAATGGTTTTTCGGTTGTCGGCGGCCCACGAGACCAGACGGTTCCAGCTGCTTTCACTCATGTTGGTTTGGACGGTGAGAGAGATGTTGTGTGTTGCTAAAGAGAGCTTTCAGCCGGTACGCAAGGCAAAAAGCTCTAAAAGTTGTACTGGTCTTGAAACTCTGTTTGGGCTAAAATTGAAAGATGGAAAACTTTAGAATGTGGTAGATGGACTGAGTGGGGGGTAGGCTACGGTGCCAGAAACAGGTGTATTACTGCTTGAATCGCTTCTCCACATCTTTCTGATCAAAATGCATCTCTCAGATTTCGTTTTTGACTCTCACAACGCCCACAAGACTAGTGCTCTTTTCCCGTCACATGACCAATCACTATACAAGCGTTTAGCGAGTCTAAGTCAAATGATCCGGACGTCATTGTGCGTATACGGTGAGAGTGGCAACAAGTAGGGATAGCGTACGGATACCGTACAATAGTCATTTGTCTGTGCCATGTCAGCTTATGTAATACACCAACACTTTTCTTAGTTTTGTCAGCTCAAGTCCAATCTGCACACAGCATAGTCGTTCTAGCCAATGAGCGATTTGCCTTAGTTACGGAGAATTACAAACTACTTGTACGGTAGACTGACAAGTCATTGTGGGCGTTAGTAGGTCGTCACGTGACCAATACTAACGATCTGCCGACGAGAATATGTCTTTCGTCAGGCGAACGTCTCATCTCTCTTTTCTTCTTTTCCCTGCTTTCGGCTAACCGGAATATGGGGTATCTCCATGCACTGTGATCTGTACCTCAGCGGTTACCGGTGGGAGATGAGGCAAGACATGAAGATTTGTGATTGGTCAATTGGTGCAAGCAATGGGGCAATGATATCAGCAGTGTCAATTGAGCGATTAGGGGGTGTCATTAAAGACCTCCGTATTGTTAGTCACCCACAATAATCACTCTTATCTCAGCGTGTATACGGTTTGAGGTTAACCCCGTAAAACGAGAACGACATTGACAGCACGGTATAAAACGGGCTACAGTCGTCGGGTAGACTCGACAAGTATATCAATCGACTCGGGTGGCCGTCAGGATCACAGCAATGTCTTTGAAATCGCCCCATGTTGACTACTCCGGCCAGCTGACGGATCTGTCTAATACCTTAGCTCTGAGTGGTCAGAAGCTCCCATTCGCGTGACCAAAGATGATGCTGTAATCAGATTACGCTAAACAGAGCGTTGCTCGGACCTGATCACGTCAACGGCTGCTAAAGCCTTGGTTAGACCCCTATTCTGTCACAGGACTATGATATCTTTTGGAGAAGGTTAGCAACTGCGGGCACGTTAAACTCTGAAAATTCACATGGAACTCTGGGGAACCGAAAGCTAGAGGAATGTAGATGGACGTCCAATAGAGCAGTGCCGAGGTATAGATGGGGGTTATGGAGATAGCCATACGTATATATGGTGTATTTTCATCCATTGGCGCCTCCTGACCACGTATTTTACCACGAGAATGTCCCGTATCCTTTCCTCCCCTCTCTCCGAAATAACCCGATTCAACGTCTTAAAAGCCCGCTTGTTGAGCTCGGAGAGGTGTCGGGCTTTGTGTCTTTCACTCTCCGAAACCTCCGCCTGGCTCGCTGCAGCCGGCTCAAACGCGGGGTATCGGCATCCCCAGATATATCGTCTAATGCCTGGAATGCTCTCTCCTATAGCTAGCACTCGGTTTACCCCATAGTCAGGATTTATCTTTTGGCTTTCGGTCTGGAGAAAGGGCCGTACTAATTTTCATGTGGGGACCGCGGCAGTAGTGGTAGTGGATTTGTGCTAGCGGACGGATTTGAAGGGGGAAAACACGCTGGCTGCATGATTTCATCACGTGACTTCATTTCTGGCCGCCCCATTTCATCCTGGACCCCCAAGGGCCCCCCAAATCCGACCCCAAGCTCGGAGATAACATGTCGGGTTGATGTGAAATACGTTATTTACGCTTCTTGTTTATGGATGCATGACGTGGAGTAGACGGACCTGAGCAGTCGAGAAAAACAAGGTAGAGGGGGGAATCTGACCAGTAAAGTGAAATTTGAAAAGTTGAATTTGAAAAATAAAGCCCGGTTTTCCATACCACCTATTTTTTACCACAATTTCTTTCCTCACTCTCCCGTCACCGACACAAATCCGAACCCTAATCCTAACCTCGGCTCCCCACACGTGCTACGGACGCTCAAACACTATAAGAAGGAGCGTGCGTCCTTTGGGTGTACCACGTTAAACGTGAACATGCTCAGATCCGTCCGACTCATGTCCAACGCTCGACTCACGTCCACCCGCGCCTTCACCATGTCTGCCACCCGTTCCAACGCTCTCCCCGAGGGCTACGTTGAGGACAAGTCCAAGGGCCCCATGCTCCGATACCAGGAGTCTCTCCCCAAGCTCCCCGTCCCCACCCTCGAGGAGACTGCTGCCAAGTACCTCAAGTCCGTGCGACCCGTGGCCTCCCAGCAGGAGTTTGAGGCCACCGAGAAGGCCGTTCGGGAGTTTGTTGCTCCCGGAGGAGCCGGCCAGGAGCTGCAGAAGCGTCTGGAGGCTCGAGCCGCCGACCCCAAGGTCAAGAACTGGATCTACGAGTGGTGGAACGACGCCGCTTACCTGACCTACCGGGAGCCCGTTGTTCCCTACGTGTCGTACTTTTACTCGCACAAGGACGATCCTCGACGAAAGACCCCCGCCAAGCGAGCTGCTGCCATTGCCACTGCCACCCTGACCTTCAAGGCCCAGGTCGACAACGGCACTCTGGAGCCCGACTACATGAAGAAGCTGCCCATTTGCATGGACTCGCTGCAGTACATGTTCAACTGCACCCGAATTGCCGCTCGACCTGCCGACTACCCCAAGAAGTGGGCTGCCAAGGACCACCCTTACTTCATCGCCATGCGAAACAACCGGTTCTACAAGGTCTACCACGAGGTTGACGGCAAGACCCTGACCACCGGCGAGCTCGAGCAGCAGCTGCAGAAGGTGATTGACACTGCTGACGCCGCCGGCAAGGCCCCCGCTGTCGGAGCCTTCACCTCCGAGAACCGAGACGTGTGGACCGACTACCGAGAGGTTCTGCTCAAGAACGGCAACGAGGCTGCCCTCACTGCTGTTGAGGCCTCGTCTTTCGTCATCTGTCTCGACAAGGCTGCCCCTGTTACTAACGAGGAGCGAGCCCACGCCTACTGGCACGGAGACGGCCAGAACCGATGGTACGACAAGCCCCTGCAGTTCATTGTCAACGACAATGCCACCTCTGGCTTCATGGGCGAGCACTCCATGATGGACGGCACCCCCACCCACCGACTCAACGACTACGTGTGCGACGTCATGTTCAACGACAAGGTCGAGTTCTCCTCTGCCAACCGAGGCGGTCTGTCTGCCCCCGAGGAGGTCAAGTTCAACCTCAACGCCGACATTGAGGCCGGCATCAAGCTGGCCGAGGCTGATTTCGCTAACGTGATTGGCAAGCACGAGCTCGCCGTGTTCCAGTACCACGGCTACGGCAAGAACCTGATCAAGAAGTTCAAGGCCTCCCCCGACGCCTTCATGCAGATGATCATCCAGCTGGCCTACTACAAGATGTTTGGCGTCAACAAGCCCACCTACGAGTCTGCTGCCGTGCGACGATTCCAGCAGGG
The DNA here is from genome assembly GCA_001602355.1 of Yarrowia sp. JCM 30695. Lineage (NCBI taxonomy): Eukaryota > Fungi > Ascomycota > Dipodascomycetes > Dipodascales > Yarrowia > Yarrowia sp. JCM 30695. The sequence continues at coordinate 2,117,917 of BCLX01000006.1, forward strand.
CCGAACCGAGACCTGCCGATCCGTCTCCGACGAGGCCGTGGCCTTCTGCAAGGCCTTCACCTCGGACACCGCTACTAACGCCGAGAAGATTGCCGCTGCCCGAGCCGCCTTCAACGCCCACGTCAAGTACATTGGCGACGCCTCTGCCGGCAAGGGTGTGGACCGACACCTGTTTGGTCTCAAGAAGTGCCTCAAGGAGGGCGAGAAGGTGCCCCAGATCTTCCAGGACAAGATGTACGGCTACTCGTGCAACTGGTACCTGTCCACCTCCCAGCTGTCTTCCGACTACTTCAACGGCTACGGCTGGTCCCAGGTCATTGACGACGGTTTCGGTCTCGCTTACATGATCAACTCCAACTCGCTGCAGGTCAACTGTGTGTCCAAGAAGCTGGGCTCCGAGAAGATGCGATACTTCCTGACCGAGGCTGCCGAGGACATGAAGATTGCCTTTGAGACCGAGCTGGCCGAGCCCAAGGCTAAGCTCTAAGGAGGTAGATGTAAGATGTAAAATGAAAATGATGATGTTATGATTAGGAGTGATTCGAGTGCGAAGCACGAGAGTCGCGCACTGTAGATCCATCTGAGTGCGAAGCACGAGGATGGATTGACAAAGTGTAGAGAGCCATTGAGTGCGTAGCACGAGAATGGCTTGGTATAATCTTAACTTCTAGAGAGCCATGTGAGTGCAAAGCACGAGGATGGATTGAGATCACGCATCAGATATCGTTTGAACGACTATAGACGTGAACATACTGTAGGTTGCTTGAGATGGGAGGATGGACATTAGTATTGACGGACTGTAGAGACACAGGCTGCAGATTCTACAGGAGAGATGGACCATGAAGAGGGTAAGAGTCTACAAGTGGGACCGTGTGATATTGATACTGAGTAGGAAATGCGTTGCAGACTGCTTATGTCCGCCCTTCTCACATAGGACTCATTGAATTGCAGCCAGTGATAAAAGCCGGCCTTCTGGGATTGGGCCTCTCTGTGGCTGGAATGGCCTGATAATGAACGAGGTTAACTGTAAGAGCGCCTCTCTCTTATTCCTGTTTAGAGATTATGACAACGTAAAGTGACGGAAGGTGAAATATCTGAGCTTGTAGACTGAACCCTTCTACACAGGATGAACGTGTTCCTTCACAGCTTGTTCTGATGAATACAAATACGAATAAGGGAGTCGGTTTCTCTCAATGTTTCGCTCTGTCGTAAGACTACTTTGGCACTTCTCCCCACTCCTTGAAGTTGTATCTGCTCATGTCTACTGAGAAAAGACATTATCGTGACTCAAAGTACGGTAATACCTGTAGCACCTTCCAAACACCAGCCAGCCACTAAATTAAGACATCAACGACTTCATCAAGTCTCCATTGCCACTGTGTTCATATATATGGCCTCCTCCAGAGACATACCCTCTTCACACTCCATCAATAACCATTTGCAATACATTAAGTACATCCTTAGTTGAACGTCTACCGTCTATCTATCTATCTATGCGAGCCCCTTGATGTAGGTGTCCACTCCGTTGTTGAAGAGATCGTTATCAATGGGGTTCTGGGCAGAAAACTCCTGGGGAGAAAGCGCGTTTTTGATCACGTACTCCACAAACAGGTTGACGTAAATGTCGTGCAGAGCGTCTCTCAGACTGGGTCGTGAGGGGTCTGTCAGCAGCACCATTTTCAGATTAGTAGGGGTCTCAAAGTAATGCAGCTTGTACTTGTTGGTTTTGAACGAGACAAACGAGTCCGAGCCGTTTTCTCCCGCCCACTTGGTGGCCATGTTTCTGAGCGAAAAAACAGCTCCAAAGATGAGTTTGGCGTCGTCTTCTCTGTTACGTTTTGCCACGGGGTGGATGGATGTGTTGACTGAGGGAATACCTTCGATTCGAGAAGCCCGTCGAGAAGACGAGCCTACGCTTCCCTGGGCTGATCCAAAGCTGTGGTTGGACGAGATGCTGGCATTGTGCGAGTGGTGGGCGTTGGCAGGGCCATATGTCGGTTGTTCACTCCATTCCTTGGAGTATATGCATTCACCTGGGTTAGAGGGGGGTAGTAAGGGAGGTAGTAGGGGAGGTAGTAAGGGAGGGGGTCACTTGATTTGAAGAAAATATGGTGTTGTCCACTTAGTAAGGGAGGTCACCTAATGAGTGGTAAGGGGTTTTCCAAGCTGGAGAGAAAGAGCAGCATTGCTCATTCAAACACGAATTTGAAACGCAAGACTCTACTTAATCGGATTTGTAAAAAAGGTGATCATTCTTGCAAGTTCCCTTCTGACGTCTCCCTCAAGTCTTACTCACTGTGTCTATCGAAAATCCAAAAGGAGTAGATCATGGTCGTTGTGTAATCGTGTGTAGTTGCTGTGTGACGTCTATGCTGTAGGTGAATTTGTCGTTTTTTTATCGCTCTATCGCTTCTCTATGCTCCTCAGCGATGTCGTCAAGCTCAAGATGTATCGTTTAGGTGTCGTTTTTAGAGTGCTGCAGTTATCACCACCTCCCATCTTCATCACACTAATAATCCAGAGGTTTAAAGTTGCAACGCGTCGCGATCAATATTGAACCACAACTACAACTACAACAACATCACCAGTTCTGCCATGGCTACGGAACTGGAACAGCTGGAACAGGCCATAACCCGGGCTCTCCAGGATATCGACAGAAACATCACCCGATGCAACAGGGCTGTGGAACATGGCATTCTTCCAGCACTGGAACAGTACAACCGAGGCAGTGGAAGAGTGTGGGATAAAGGAGGCCATTTCTGGATGGATTTTCTGGAAAAGGCCGCGTGTGTGAAATTCACCACCCACGATGAAGACATTGAAGAGGCTCATACTGTTGAGGACCCTTCAATGACGGAAAAGGTGCCTCTGAAGCAGGACTCGTACGAAACTGAGGCTTCCATGCTCTCGAAACTCACAGATATGGACAACAGTGTGGTTGAAGTCGCTCAGGAGAACCCCAAGACTTACGACAACCTCTTGTCTGAACTCGATAGCGAAAGTTTGGACGTTTCCATGGACCGAAGCACCCCTGAGGTCAATAACGACAAAATCACCCCTCATAGACGGTCAGTCACTTCCACTCCGAGAAAAGACCGTCTTGCATCATCAGGAAAACGCTCAAAGATCCCTAGACCGGATTACAGTCTGGAAAAGACGCCAGAAAGAGGCACAGATCAGCCTGCTTACTTGAAACACGCTCTGGAAAGTGCTTCAAAGAAGTATGATCATGAGCTCGCTAGAGCGGCTAAACGAGGCAATTACGGATCGTCAGATAACGAGGAGGCGGGTCCTTCTACGGGGAAAAGTGCATTCAACTTCAAGCCGTCTTTCATCACGAAATCGGCCTATGCATCTACTGAGGGAAACCAAGCAGGCAGTAAAAGTGCTTCAAAGACAACTCCTTCTTCTGCTCAGCCGTGGTACATGAATGTCGATCTGGACGACTCGTTTGACCTCCCTTCTCCACCAAAACTGTCGTCCATGAACTGGAAACCAGCAGGTCCTTCCTCCAACACCAGACACCATACCAGGTCCAAATCTGACAATCCTCCCACAGAAACACGGTCAGTGCTGCGTCAGAGGATCAACGATAAGGAGTATCACGTGGATATGAGTCCTGCCAAGAGCAAAACCGTCCATTCGACCGTCACCAAGTCGTCAGGTTCTTACTCTCCTTTTCACCCAAAGAAGATGGACGCTGCTTCTACACCAGCAAGAACCAAGCTGTTTACTCCTCAAAAACCGTCGGCTGCTCAGCGTTACAAGCTGGACAACTTCAGTGACGACGATTCAGATATGCTCAGTCCTCCACAATTGACCACACACGTCATCCAATGGGATAACCAACAACACCACAATACTAACAAAACTTCAACTGCTGAAGCCAACCCTCCCTCTGCTTCTCGAGAACGGTCGCCAGAGAGATCAGCCAGAAAAGATAAAGAACGGGCTGTTTCTCCGCCTCTTCCTGCTGACTTTGACTACAAGTCAGGCCACACGCCGTTTGCAAAGACCCCTCTGGCTCTCAGAATGGACAGAGAGAGATTGCAACAGCGAACGGAGAACCTGGTTGGATTTGGAAGTCCCAATAAAGATATTTTTGGTACCTCTTCCAAGAGTGTTCCTCCTTCAGCCAAGTACGACATGTTGTCGTTCAATGACTCAGGAGAGTCCTTCCAGCCTCCAGATCTCTCTCCTCCAGTGACAATCAAGTTTGATACGTCGAGACTACAGTTTACTCCTGCAAAAGATAGTGCTAGAAGGGTGGTCAACAGTGCTCTGAGAGAGGCTGGAGGTGAGCTTGACAGCGATGATTCCATGGGGAGTTTTTAACGAAAGATGAAGAAATACATAATTAATGATACATAATTAATGAAGGGGGTGATATGCTAGTTAGAAGTATGAGATTCAGGAATGAGCTTGAGAGGATGTGGGGTTACACCCTCGTGTGGGGTATATCACTCAGATCAATGAGCATGTATGTAAGAACGGTGGCAAATAAAAAAAAATGAGAAGTCCTATATATAATCTGCTCAAGTTATTCTGTTCTACCATGCTGGTACTTGTAGTCAATCTGATCAGTTCAGTATCACTCTTCCCTCTTACGGCTAAACTACATACTCTCACCACATCAATAATACACGTTAATATATACAGATCTTGGTTACCAGAGGAAACCGCTCTTCTTGTCCTTTCGTCGCTGTTCAAGCTGTGTTAGTACCGAATCAAAAATTACAAATTCCCAAATTTGCCACTCTCATACTCACCCACATCTTCTTGCAGTCTCGGTAGATCTGAAAGTACTCTTCACACATGGCCTTCTTGTAGTTGTTTCGCTCGAGACAGTTGAGCGACATCTTGGAGGCCTCGGCGCACGGATCGTAGTACTGCGAGTCGGCCTTGGCCAGAAACTGCACCCGGTTGGACATGGCGGTCGGGTCGTCGGGTCCGTACTTGAGTTTTCCGTCCTTGCCTTCCTTGGTGAAGTCCACGTCGTACTTCTGCCGCAGCTGCTCCATGCTCATGGGCGTGCCGTCCTCGTTCTTGAGGAACTTGGGCTTGTACTCTCCGGAATTGCTTTTGTCTGACATTGCGAAACACCGGGGTCTGGAAGCGTTGATTGATAGTCTCTCTTGGTGGACAAGGGTTTGGTATGGAGGCAACGAAACTCTGAGGTGCAGCTGGCATGCACGCTTTGAAATTTCCAATATGAAATTTACCGGAACACAAAATATTGATCTGACCGAAAACGGCTGATAAATTGATTCAAAATGAGTGCCAACTGCCGACGATGCGACGGCCCTACCGCGATCAAAACGCGCCAGGCAAACTTTTGCGAAAACTGCTTCATCACCTTCATCCAGCAGAAACAGCGAAAGGCCATGGAGGGCTGTAAAGTGCTGTTTGAACGTCCAGGATGTGTGCTACCCCCTGCTATCAACATTCTGGTGCCTATTTCCTTTGGCCAGTCGTCCCTGGCTCTCTTGGATATGGCTCATTCACAGCTGGAAGAGCAGGCCAAGACGTATGAGAACGCAGCTGGGTTTACGCTGAATGCCGTCTTTATCGACTGTTCTGAGGCCGACAAACTGGAAAAGGAGCCGTCTGAGGCGATTTCCGAGCTCGAAAAACAGTTCCCTCTGGCCAAATTCACTGTGATTCCGTTGTCTAGTGCTTTTGAGGGAACCTCTTCTGTCACCTTGAAGCATAACAGAGACTATACCTCCTATGTCACCAACATTTCTGAAGAACCAACTTCCGTCAAAGACTTGCTTTCTTCTATTGGCACTAAATCCGCTCGAGAAGACGTGCTCAACATTCTTCAGCGTCATCTCATCATCGAAGAAGCTAGACGACAGAACGAGACTCTCCCTACTACCGTCGCATGGGGACATAATGCTACCCGTTTGGCTGAACTGACTCTCAGTTTGACCATCAAGGGCCGAGGAAACCGCATTCACGCTACTGTCCTCGAGCACAAAGATCCCAAATCCTCCATTTCCGGTCTCCCTGAGATCCATCCTCTCAACGACGTTCTCTCCTACGAGATCCCCTTCTACAACAAGTTCAGAAACGTGTCTGGTCTTGTTGTAGACTCTGTCACCAAGCCCTCCCAGGTCACAAAGAACCTCTCGATAGACCAGCTCATGCACCAGTACTTTGAAAACATCCAGACAAACTTCCCTTCCATTGCATCGACAGTTGTGCGAACAGCTGCCAAATTGGACGATCCTAATGCTGAAAAACAGGGTCTGACACCTTGCCTTATATGTTCATCGCCTGTGGACTCGAACCAGTCCTTGAACTGGCTGACTAATATCACGGTCAACGAACCTGCAGCTCCTGAGAACGAAGAAGAGGAGGAGTTGAGCAAGAAGGCCAAGTCTGAGAAGGAAGTAAAGACTGATAAGAGTGAGAACGACTTAAAACTGCCCGTTCCTAACCTCTGTTATGGGTGTATCATCACTATCAGAGATACTGAGAACTTTTCCTTCCCCAAAAGAGCGTCTAAGCAGGAGATTCTTGATGAGTTTACCCTTTAGATAGACGAAGAGCATATACTAATTTATACATAGACGTGGACAAGTGTTAAATCAAGCGTGTATTATCAATACTGTTACTCTAGAACCTCTTATACACAACCTACTCTCCTCTCTCTCAATAATTAACATCATTCAGTTATATAAATACAAGGACCTGCCTATCTGCTTCACTCGCATTGCTATCCTTCAAATCTTCAGCTAGAACAACTCCTTGAAATGCTCAATCATGAACAAGGTGGAATCACTCTTGTGGTGCATGTCGGCGATTTCTCGCTCGCCCGAGGTGGCCCGGGCAAGAGTAGGCGCAAACACCATGGCCAGGTTCTTGTTGCTCATGAGGTTGGTCTCGGCATGCTGAGTCACCCGGTTCAAGTGAGTGCACAGCCGGGCCAGACACAGCGAATGGGCCGCGGGCAGCTTGTGCAGCACGTCCCGCATCTTGTCCACTCGCACCTTGTTATCCTGGTGCACGGAGGACACCTGGATGAAGGCGTCGTAGCACGAGGCGGAAATGAGCGGGTCCGGCAAGTATCGCAGGTACTGCTTCAGCGCCGACGCCACGCCGTTGATATCGCCGCTCAGAATCTCCTCGTAGTTGGCCCGCTCGTCGTAGTGCTCGAACCGCGCCTCAATCTGCTCAATCTGCGTTCGGGCTCCGGACTTTCGGTAGATTCCCTCCTGCAGCATTCCTCGTCGCTCCACCTCCTCGATGCACTTGGTCACGATCGCAGGCACCTTGTTGCCCTCAATCTGGCATCGTCGCGTGATGGACACCTTCAAAAGGGAGCCCGTGTCGCCGTCAGGAGGCGAGCCTGCCGACCCCTGGGCGTTCTGGGCAATGGCAGCCTGGCTGGGGGCGTTCGAGCTGCTGTTGCCGCTGCTGCTGGCCTTGAACCAGCCGTTTCTGGTCTTGGTGGGCTTGCCCGAAGGGAACGAAATGTTCAGACCAGTGTTGACAGACGCAGAGTGAGGCAGTCCTGCACCTTCATGCTGACCAGAGGACGAGGGAGACAGAGCAGAGGGCTCGAGGTTAGTAACGGCAGGATGCTCACCGGTGGAAGAGGCCATGTGGGGCTGCTCAAACACCTTGGTGAATCCCTTGACGGCGCCCTTGGTAACGGCAGCCTTGGGCCGCTTCCAGAACCGTCGAGCAGTCTGTCGGTCTCGCTTGGTATCCACCACCTGGCCAGCCTCAAGCACAGTCACTGTGGGCTCCTCGTGGTCGTCCAGGTTGGTCACAGCAGGAGTATGGCCTCCCACGGGCAAGTGGCTTGTGGACGACGAGGCAGAGCCGGAAGTGACGGGAACACGTTCCACAGAGCTGCCAGGAGGACCGTTGGTGTACTCATCAGGCTGGTATGCCTGCACAATGAGATTGCCAATATGGCTGAGTCCCCCTTCTTCTCTGGGGGCAGGGGCAGCTGAGGGGACAGGAGGAGTCGATCTGCTCGAGTCCTTCTTGAAGCCAAACAGGTTGCCTCCAGCCGACTTGCTGGCGTTGCTGGTGTTCATCATGGCCGATCCGTGGGTGGGGTGGTACTTGTCAATGAGATTGTTGGTGAGCTCGTTGTTGAGATCCGTGAGTTGGGCGTTCTTGACGTTGAGAATCGTCATCTCCTCGCAGGCCTCCTTCTTTCGTCGAGAGAGGTCTTCCACCTCAACAGAAAGAGCCTCCTTGGTCACCGACAGACTGGCAATCTCATCCTGAAGCTGGGTCTTGAGAATCGCCATCTGGGCGGTGAACTCCTCAATCATAGCCTGAGGATCATCGTGACCCTTGGCCTCCTTCAGAGACTGCAGCTCTCGTCGAGCAACCTCACCCTGGGCGTGGAGAACAGCAATAGTCTTTCGCTTCTCAGAGAGAGTGGAGTCGTCGTCAGCAGCAGAAGACACGGGCTGCGAAGGACCAGACTGAAGCTGTCGCTCAAGCTCGACAATTCGCTTCTGAGCAGCAGCAAGCTCGTTTCGCAGAGCTGTCGTCACCGAAGCCTCCTCAGACACGCTGGGCCGTCTATCGGTGGAAGGAGCATATCTAGGGGACTGGTGGGTGTCGGAAACACTTCGCTGGTGACCCAGAGAGGATGTAGGCGAAGTGACAGTCTTTTGAAGAGGAGACTGGGGATGATGGCCCTGGTTGAACGACAGGGGGTTGGAAATCATGCCAGTCAGCTCGGAATCAAAGTCAATGGCCGAGGAAGCCTGCAGAATGGGGAGCGAGATATCGGGAGTCTTGAGTCGGTCCTTGTTGCCTCCATTCGAGTCGGTTCTTCGATGCCAGGGAGAAGACCGCGAAGGAGTGACCATGGACTGGTTGCCAGGAGCAGCGTTCGCAGCTGTTCGACCAGGAGTGCCAGGAGTGGCGTTTCCGACATTCTTGTGGAACACGGATCCTGCACGAGAATGGGTACTCGACGAAGAGCCCAGTCTGTCTCGCTTCTGGGGAGTATGAGGGACAGGGGAGTCGTAGTTGTTGTTAGCGTAGAGAGCAGCGTCAATCTCCTCGTCGTCGTCAAGCACAATCTGCTGCGACCGGTTGGCCGAGTTTGTATGTGCGTCATGACGGGGAGACAGAGGAGAGAAAGGAGCCACTCCGGCACCTGCAGCGTGTTTGGAAGGCTCGGGGGTGAGATTCTTGTTGACAGCGCTGTGTCCTGAGTCCATGGAGCTTCGGGGCTGTTCTCCCGAAGGTCGAGGAGACTGGCCTCGTCGATGAGACCGCTCAGGCACCTCTCCCTGGAACTGGGGCTGTCCAGAGGGAAGCTGTCCAGGCATGAGAGTACCGTGAAGAGCGTGAGATAGAGCTCGGTGACGCGATCGCTCTTCTTCCTCGGGCTGTCCACTCTGGGCATTCTGGGCAGCCTTGGTGGGGGACACCTTGGGAGTGACTGTGATTCCAGAGTCCGTGGACCGAGTGGACAGGTTGGACTCAACCTCATCTCTCTGAGGAGAAGGAGAGGAAGCAGCAGAGGAGGAAACAGTCGAGTTGACTGCCGAAACAGAAGATGAGACGGTTTCTGAAGAAGTCTCCCGACTAGGCTCCGAAACAACCTCCTTCTCCTCCTCCTTGACCTCCTCAGTCTTGCCCTTCATATCATGTCCAATACTAATGAAACCCTCAGTTTCAGCCTCGTGGTCAACCTCAACGTCTCCCTCTCCAGGACTCTGGTTCTCCTTGTCGCTCTCGGTGGGAGCCCGTGACTTTTGTGTATGCATGTCATGTGAGTGTCTAGGGGGAGTTGAGACTGCCGACGACGAGTCCACCAGCGGTTCGTGGGACACGTGGCTTCGGCTGACGGCGTCCTCGAACTGCGGCGACTGGTCCTTGTCTGATCCTCCAGACGTGGGGGTCAAAAACGGCATGGTCGAGTTGGAAATAGCCGACAGCCGTTTTTCAGACTCCTCCAGGTCGCCCAGACCAAGCGGAATCTCCTGGATGTACGACTGGCGTCGCATGGACTCGTGCGAAGTGGTATTCTTGAGATTGTGCAGGTTCTGCAGCGAGTCCTGACGGGGCTTGGGGGGAGGTCTGCTTTCCTCTTTATGATTGTTGGGAGGGGGTGTTTCCACGACAGGAGTGGTATCACGGGAAACAGAGACTGGAGGCGTCACGTCCTTGGGAGGCAACTGCGGCAGATCCTTATCCTTGAACGACGAGTTGTTTCTCTGTATGGACGGCCGGAACGAGTGTCTGTGGGACCTCAGCGACTCGTCGGTGCCTGTTCTGTGTAGTGGTGGAGCCGAGACGCCGTAGTCGGAATGCTTGGAGTCGACCGAGTCTCTGTGGCTGGTCTGGTTCATGAGCGCCTCTCTTTCCCGCGCCTCTCGTTCTCTCCTGGCTGCCTTTTGTTTCCGTTTTTTCGCCAGCAGGGCCTCGTGGCACGTCATACAAAAGATGCCCTGGGACGTTCGGGCGTAGCGCAGGTCTTCAATCTTCTTTTTGCAGTTGCGGCAGCAGAAGCACGACGAGCAAAAGGCCTGGTCGCCCGTGAGAATGGCGAGATCATCGATTTTTTTGCCGCAGCCGTAGCAGTGGTACGAGCAATTGGCGCAGATCAGCGAGCCGTTGCCCAGCACCAGCAGGTTGGTGTCTCCGTCTAGCAGAGAGTCACACGACGAGCATCGGAAGCCTGTGTTAGTAATGGGTGGTTTTACTTGGTCATCACTTCCATCGTGTAGTATACTCACATTCAACATGCCATCTGTTTCCTCCTAACTCGTAGGCTCGTCCTTCTTCCAGAATCTGTGTTAGCTAGGGTAAAGCGGAGGGGAGCATCTCAGAGACTCACCTTGGAACACTTTTTGCAGAAATGGACCTCGTTATCTTCGGGGTCCAGAGAGGACACGATGGACTCCGGTGAATCCATGGTGTGTGGTGTGTTGGAGAGATGCAAATAAGCCGGTTATAATGTGTGCGTGTTCGGGTCGCCGGGGAGAGGATGTCGCTGTTGAGAAGGTCGTCCGTTGGGTCGCTGTCTGTGTCCGTGTCTCGCCTGCTCGTAAATTCTCAACTTGTCGTCGTTGTTGCGTCACTGTCCGCGACTTGTTCTCAAGGACGCACACGTCGAATGTGCCTTTAGTGAGCAGGAGCCAAAGCGTAAAATGGTGTACTGTAGTCCCAAGGCTTAACTGTAAATGTCAGAAGCCTAAGTGGAACCAATTGGAGAGAAGGCTAAAAAGACGCCTCTGTCTCAGAGCTCTTAGTCCCCATAATTCCAGCCCTCAGGGGGCGGGGAGCGGGGCTATACACGGCGTATATCTAGTCCAGCGGCTGTCCACAACTATGTCTATCGCCTTTTTTCCCTGTTTTCCACAGCCACACCCTCCCATTGTTCGCCCATCTCCCCTTCTCATCAGCCTCTCAATATGCGCGCTCCACCTGCACTGGAAACAGAAATAGACTGGACGCGTGCATAGCAATGTACAGCGGCTACTAAAGGTCTGCTACCGGTGGTCATTGTTCGTAGACAAGAGATGAGGTGGTGAAAGAAGTGTGGTTTTTTTTTTACGAGCCAGTACAAAGTCGTCGTATACAAGGTGGTATCAAGTAGAGTCGTATCCAAGTTCTCTCGTATTTGAGGCCATAGCTCTCGGCCTCGTACTCTACGCCACTCCTAGTTTATGTTGATCCGTTCCTCTTATCCTCCAGCCGCTTGCCAGTCCATTTGACCGTCCCCTTCACACGCGTCGAATTTGGCCCAAAAAAACGATAAACTCGAGGATCAGCGCCTTACCCCTTTCCCCTTAATTCCACCGTGTAGACCCCTATTTGGAGTTTATTTGCATGTGGGGATGAGGGGGTGAGTGAGTAGAACACGGTGGTCGAGTGGATGGTGATCTTTTTCAGAATGCGAATTGAGAATATCGAGTATTCATGGACCTTCAATTCCTTTCCTTTCATCTTTCCCATACCCCACCTTATTGTAAAGTGCTACAGTGCTCCCAAAGTGAGGTCTCCAAAGGTTCCATCCCAAACGAGCAGCATCCCGATTTGACGTGAATCAAGTGAACGTCGGTGAGTGAGTTTCGAGGGCCTGTTAGAATCGGGAATACGCTCGTATATCGAGACAACTGGGCTGAAGCAGGTCAGTGCAAATACCAGTATCCGTACTGTAGCAGATACTTGTATCATCTTTCATCGACTCTTCTCACGCACTAAGCACAACTTACACCTCACCGCTGCTATTTTAAGATGCGGATTATCGACGTCATAGATACAGACGTAAATACGAGCTTACATGTTAGCGAGTGGTTGCAAGCGAGTCAATTGAGGCTGGATAGTGATAGAGGTGGCCGCAAACAACAGAAATGCTCTTTCATCGCCACTCCACTGACACATGTCTACCAAGTCTACATCCCTTGTTTGACGTATTGACCTCATTGTGGGGAAGGAATAGTTGATTAGTGTCTTCTCTGGTATCTCAGTCACCCACCCTTACTCTTGGCTGTTTCATAGTGAGTCAAAAATAACTGCATCAATGGCACACCTCCTCCACTCCACAGCCCAACGTGTTTCATGATAAACAACTCTATGTCGATTGTTTACCAGCCACGTGAGTAGCCGCATTGTGGTGGTGGGTGACGATTGGCACTGTTTCTACCCTTCCATGTCGTCTGACAGAATATTTCCAAATTCCATCTTGTCAAATTCTTGCCAATGTCCACCTGTAGCTACAAGTACGTCATACTCCACCTCTCCACCCTTCTCCCTGGATCTCTGTCACAACATGTCACTTGAGAACGACTCCTGGGACTAAGTTGAAGCACCCTGCTTGACTCTGTACAAAGACGTTGACTGTTGGATGTCTCAGAGAATAAACGGAGAAAATATTCTGGTAAACACCCGTGCCAGGCTGCATGAGAACGACGTCATAAGGGCAATATTTGAGAGGAGTATTTGTATGGATACCTGTATTCTGAAGTCCTTCTTCCATGCTTCGAGAACTGCACAACTTCAGAGGTGCAAAAAGTGAGACCTCAAAACACATCTGTTCGGACGACAGAACCATTTACGTCTCCACTGTTCAACGGAAGGCACTTGCTACCCTTCGTAGACCCGCATGTATTTCTACGGGCTAGATCGATCTCCACATTCCATTACCAAACAGTGACGTCATAGACATATAATGGAAAGTGATCCGATTTGAATTCTGAAACATGCAATCAACTCAGAAAGGTCACCTTACCTTATAAATGTTCTTTGATTTATAATCCACCTACTTTTGGCCAAGTTGACGACCACCAGAACTTCATCTATTGTCAGCCAAAGTTCATTGATAACCCAACCCTAATCATGCATGAACATGCAGAAAATTCAGGCAGAGTAGAAAAAAATTGGAATACAAGGCATACCAACGCATTTTATCCAACTCGCCAATTATGACCGATCCTGGACAAAACCAGGGCTACAACAATGTCACATTGCCCCCGATCGGTGTCCCGGACGAGACGCAAGCCCCCAAGCTGAGTGTTGAAGAGCCTTCTCTAGACAATGTCCAACTAGCTGCTGTGGAGGAACAGGATCAGGTAGAAGCCAACTCAGCAGCTGAGCTTCCTCCTGTGGATCTTGTTTCTGCTCCCGCTGCACCCCTTGCTACAATGGAACCTGCAGTGACTGATGCTGGAGCTGAAGCTGCTCAGGTTGATGTTCTTGCAGTTGACGCTAATGAGCCCGAAGTCTACGACTTTGGACGTCCTCAAGATGAGATCAGAACCATGGCCAATGGAGAAACCATGGCTGTGACTTATGCTGATTTGGGAGGTCCTAGTGAGGATGTTAAGGAAGAGGTGGAGGAACCTACTGTTAAGACAGCTACTGATGGAGAGACTATTGAGGAAACGTCAGCTGATTTGGGTGCTGGGACTACAGAAGTTCAGCCTGAGGTTAAGACCGCTACCGACGGAGAAACTATTGCAGAGACTTCGGCTGATCTAGGAGGTCCAGATGAGGTCGAACCTGCTCAGGTTAAAACAGCTACTGATGGAGAAACCATTGCTGAGACTAGTGCTGGTCTTGGAGGACCTGAGACCTCTGGCGTCAAGACTGCGACTGACGGAGAAACTATCGCCATTTCTTCTACCCCTGTCGAGCCTGCTACTGTGGAGAAGGCTACTGATGGAGAGACTCTTGTCAAGACAGAGGCTGATCTTGGAGGAGCAGATGTGGACATGGCTGATGCTAGTGAGGTCAAGAGGGCTACCGATGGAGAGACGATCGCAGAGACCAGTGCTGATTTGGGTGGAGAAAAGACGGAGGCTGATACCGAAGTTAAGACTGACAAAACTGATACAGAAGCTGACGTCAAAACTGAGGAAAAGCCTGGGGATATCGTCATGGACTCCGGCGATGCCATTGATAGAGCTCTGGCTGAGGAAGCAGCTGATTCTTCTTCCGATTCGTCCTCTGACTCCTCGTCTTCTGATGACTCTTCCGACTCCGACTCAGAATCAGATGGAGATCCTGAAGAGACGAATATTGCCGGAGAAGAAGAGGAGGAGTCGACTGAGCCTCTCAAGACCGCCAACGAGCAGATTGATGAGCCTATTCCTCAACTGCCCGAGGGTTTCACAATCTCTGAAAAGACTGCAATTGAGCATGTGGGAACTCTCCAATCGGTAACCAGAAGAACTGCAGTCATCAAAGCGACTGTTTCTGGCGAGTTTCGAGTTCTTGGAGACGACACCATCTTTTGTTTCGAGGACAAGACGGTTCTGGGAGTCTTGTTTGAGACGTTTGGGCTGGTCAAGATGCCCTTTTACTCTGTCAGAGTCCACACTGACGAAGAGGCTGCTGCATTGAAGGAGAGGGTTGGTTCTCCGGTCTACTACGTTGCTGGACACGCCAATTTCCTCTACACTGACCGCATCAAGAGCATGAAGGGATCTGATGCTTCCAATAACTACGATGAGGAGGTTCCCGAGGAGGAGCAGGAGTTTTCTGACGACCAAGCCGAGATGGAAGTCAAGGCTGCCAGAAAGAAGAAGAAGAAGGCCAAGAAGCGAGCCGAAACTGGAGAGGGAGAAGAGGCTCCCAAGGAGGCCAAACGGCAGAGACAGGACAGATACAAGGACAGACAGGATAACAGAGGTAGAGATGGACGAGACAGAGATTATGGTCATAGAGACAACAGGGACAACTACAACCGTTACCAGAACCAGAACAATTACAACCAAGGCAACATGTACAACATGCCCAATATGCCTCCAATGCCCATGCCGTTCCCTGGTATGGGTATGCCTCCCATGCCACCTATGCCTCCCATGCCTGGTATGCCCATGATGCCTCCTGGAATGCCGTTCATGGCGCCCGACCAGATGCTCCAGATGCAACAGCACTTTGCCCAGATGCAGCAGCAGCAGCAGCAGCAGGCCCAGCAGCACGGCATGTCGCAGCAGCAGTTGCAACAGTGGCAGCTTCAGCAGCTTCAGATGCAGCAGGCAGCCATGTTTCCCCAGAACCCCAGCAACAACGCTGAGGACGACAACGGCCAGGATCGTGATAGAAGAAACCCCCGGCCGTATAACTAGATTAATGATCACGGTAATTGGATGAATAGAACGAATTAATGTAGCTGTAACAGATAGTATGTATTGGTCCTACTAAAAGACACGCTAACACTTACTCCAGCTAAAACATCACCCCTGCTCTAGCACTCACACTAATACTGTATACCAAGTGGCTCATCGTTGAAACCGTGCATGGTCAAGCCAGATCCTTATCGTACCTGACAATGGCATAATATCTCACCAGCACTACTGACACAGTCACGCCATAATAACCTGTCAGTCTCCAAAAGCAGAGCACACCCCTGGTCGAGGTAGCACCTGTACAGGCCTACCGCAAATTTTTGGACTAGCCCAACTAATGCAGAGCTAACCCCCACTAGGTACACCGAAACTGGAGCTGATATAGTCTTTTGATTAGAATAGAGTGGCGCCAGATGTAGATTGGCGTTCTTTTGGTGTTGGGGGTGGACGAAAACATGCTACAATTAGTTATCGAACGACTTGTACGAGTGCTACTCCTCTACTTGTACAAACCAGTACCAGCACCGTACAAGTTGAAATAGACGGTCTACAAGTACTTGTACTTGCAGACCTGTTATACAAGTACAAGTACGGCGACGACGCATTCGGCAACCGTTGAAACGGCTTTGCGTGGAGAATGAAATTTGAACCTGATTTCAATCCAGCAGAGTTCAATGTTGCATCCGCTTATGGCGTTTATATCGGCTGGGTATGCAAGGTCCCAGGTTCGAGTGGAGAAAATGAGAAGCGATGAGAAAGCGAAAAAAAGAGATGATGTCATTGTGCTGGGCTGAAGAGCCTGACAAAATACCATTTCTTGAGATCCACTTGGAAATACTGGTATGAATCGTACTTGTAGCTTACAAGTACAAGTAACCTTATGAGCAGGGATGCTGGACCAGATGATTTTGGATGAGTGTCGAAAGTAATATCAAAATGATCTCATGAGTAAGCTGAATACAATGGTACAGTTCGTAATAACTAGTTCCTTCTACGTCTCACGTTATATGACATTTTTTCAAAACCACAAATTAAGGTGAAAATAACTCCCAAAATTACAAAAAATATAAAAAACAAAGAAAGGAGTGTAACGTGTTAATTTCAAGTGAAAGCTATGGAGGACGGTTTGATAATTATTATTTTGTGTCCTGTCTTGTTTCTGCTGCTAAACTCCATTATTGAGTGAGACAAACCATAACGCCTTTTCTTTAACAAAGTTTTCAACAACTTGTAAATACTCTAAGTAATTGTGAAGCATACTCCACTTAATCCACAAAGGAGGTTGTATATATCTATATTGCATGTTGGTGTATGGTGTTGATAGTAATAGTTTCGTTGTAGTTTCGACCTTACTTTGTCTTGGCTACCACTTCCAAAGCACTCTCAAGAGCCTCCTTGGGAAACCCAGCAGCTTGAGCAATTTGAATTCCATGCGAGTCCTTGCTGATTCCAGGAATGATCTTTCTCGTGAACTGAACTCCCTCAAGAGTCAGAGAATATAGACTATGGGCTGTTCTCTGAAACGGGTCCACGTTGAGCAGGTTTTTGCTGGAGTAGTTCTCCTTCTCCAGAACTTCAGACATGTAGTATGCGATTCCAGATCCGTCATAACCCTGAGGGAACAGAGAAGTGATTTCCTGTGCGAAATGGGTCGCAAAAAGAACTCTGGCCTTGGAGTATCTGTACAAGTAATCCAGAGTGGCGTAAGCAACAGCAATACCGTCTCTGAAAGAGGTACCTCTTCCCACCTCGTCCAGAACAACCATCGACTTGGGTCCTGCTTGTCTGAGAATGACTGAGGTTTCAATCATTTCCACCATGAAGGACGATTTGTTTCTGAAGAGATCATCAGCCACTCCAGCTCGAACAAACAGTCGATCAACCAGGCCAATCTGGGCACTTTTGGCAGGCACGAACGAGCCCATTTGAGCCATGAGAACGATAATCGCATTCTGACGTAAGAAAGTCGACTTTCCTCCCATATTAGGACCACTCACAACCCACACATGTTTGTCCTCAGGGTCCAACTTGCACGTATTTGACACAAACTGGGTTCCTCCAGATCGCAGAGAGTGTTGAACGGTCAAATGGCGTCCTTCAACAATCTCTGTAGGTCCATCTTCCACGATAGTCGGTCTCACCATGTTGAACTCGCCTGCGAGACTAGCCAGTGAGATGACCGTGTCGATATAAGCCAGGGAGTCGCCCACAGCTCTGATATCCTGGTGCTTGTCTTTCAGTTTCTCAACCAGTTCGTCGAGAATCAGTTTTGCCTCCTGCTTGATGTTCACGTGCACTTCGTCCATTTTCTGGGCAAGCTTGACCCATCCAGGGTGCACGAAAGAACACAGAGACTTTCGTTTCGTCACTTCACAGCCCATAAACTCATCAGGCATGTCTCTGGGACGTCCTGAAATGGACACTATAGGTCCCATGACGTTCACCTTGAGCTCAATTTTCCTCCGGGACGACTTGAACTTGGGGAACAGTTTTTCCATTTCGTCGGCGATTTCCTCCTGAAGCTCGTTTTTCTTGTAATGCAGTCTGTCAAGTGATCTACACAGTTTTCTCATTGTAGGAGACGCATCTGGTTTGATTTCACACTCCAGCGGCCCAAACGAGTACCCAGACGAGCTCTCTTCGTCAGGCTTTTCACCCTCAGCCTCAGCCAGGGCAGACATTGTGTTAATGTCTCTTCTCTCAATGGTTCGGTAGATGGACTCGACAAGATCGAGAGGAACCCGTTTGAGGGCTTCAAGTTGCTCCATTAGCGACCCAGGAAGATCAGACATACCTTCAGTCTCCAGTCTGTTCCGCATTTCGTTGACAATCACACAACTGTCTGCAAACTCGAGCAGTTGATACGGCTTGCCTCTGTTGATGGCAAACATGTTGGCGATCCGCGTGATATCCTTGATTTGGCCCATTTGAGCAGACAAGGACAGGGCGAGAGGGTTGCGTCTTTTGAAAATTTCCACCGAATCCAGACGTCGTTCGATTTCAGCCTTGTCATTCAGAGGAGCAGACAACCATTCTGTCAAACACCGCGTTCCAGCGTCAGTTCTCGTGTTGTTGAGAGTAGACAGCACTGTGCCCTTGGTTCGGGCGTCTCGCATCGTCTTGAACAGCTCCAGAGCCTCGATACTTCGCGAATCAATCTTCATAATGTGTTCTGTAGACAGTTCGACAGCAGGAGGGTCAAAAGTCAGGGTTCCAAGCGGGAAATGCGACTTGGAGTACCCCAGAGCCATAGCCAGAGCCTTGAGAGAGTAATTGTCAATCTGATGAAGAGTATCTGAAATATACGCCTTGGGGACTCTGAAAAACGGCTCAAACTCGAAATCACTGATACTAGTAGCTGGTTGAGAGTAAGATAGAGGAGCTGAACGCAATTCAACGAGCTCAGGGTAAAACTCGCCGTTTTCCAGCTCCAAAGACTGCATTCGCTTCTCCATGACAATCTCCTGGGGCTTGATACGGGCTATATCAGATGCAAGGTTGCCCAAGGTGGATCTGGACACTGAACACGATCCCAGAGAGACATCCAGCCAGCAAATGCCCACGGGTGTGGTTGCTATATCACGTGACTCGTCCGGACGCCGAATCGACTCGGGAGCTATAAAGATGCTCATCAGGTAGTTGTATCTATTGGTGGGCATGAAGTCCTCGTCAATCAGAGTTCCAGGGGTATAAATACGAGTCACGGGTCTGGAAAACTGCAGATGGTTCGGGGTATCGTCCTGCTCCACCTGCTCACAAACCACAACTTTTTGCTGGTACGTTTCCACCAGAATCTTGACATACTTGCCCAGCTGAGTCAGAGGGAAACCAGTCATACTCGTCAGCTTGCCCTTGTTGTATGTCTTTTTGCCAATCTTGAGATGGAGCTCAGAGCCCCATTTGTCCGCATGGGAGCCGTAAAACTCGTAAAACGAACCCACTTGTGTCAAAACAACACTGTCCGGATACTGATCCATGGTTCTGAACACTCCAGAAACCACATCTCTAGCTCCCACGTCCGTGAGACCTCGGGAGGGAGGTAACGGAGCCGCGATCTCTTCAGCCAAATCATCCGATCCGAGATCGGACATCTGTATCGTCTCTGACGACGTCTGAAACTTTCGCGGAGGAAGCCTGCCCATCTTGAGCGCAATAATCTCCTCAGTCGTCGGCCATTCCATTCGAGGCGAGTAACTGTCCTGCGCGAGGGTCTGAGTCACGTGCAGGTCACGTGACAACCCGCGGATCCGGCCCAGCGCCCTCAGAGTGGCCCTTTTCATCGTGTTGTGCGGGTGAAAAAGACAAGTTGACTAAGTTAGTTAAGCGTAGGTGAGTAAGGTGGAGGGGAACTTTGGGGCTGTGCTTACGTAATACAAAGGTCGGATATTAATGGCAGGTGGGGGTGGCAGAAAGGCAATCATAATGGCAATTAATTGTAATAATAGGTATATTATGATACAGCATGATGTGTTTGGCATAATATATTTAGACCATATGGAATGTGACGGGTAATAAGACAGAGTGAATAAGAGGGTGGTAAACTGGTGGTCTGAATCAACATTGTAGAGTATCTGTTACGGATTCTAGAAAGACAGTTGTTGATTTATGTAATGCTTCTACTGTACTTGGAAGTGTTAGAAGTTGTACGAGACATCCCTGTCATACCATTGCTTACAGGGTAATAATAGCTCTTATTCATTTCATTGGAGTTCAACTTTGTACACGCACACCCTCACAATCACTCCTGTCTATTGCTATAAACTATATACAAGTCTGTCTACTCCTTCTTGTCCTCATCCTCCACCTTCTTCCCCTTCTTTTCCTTGGCCTTGTTTGCCTCCTCGTTGGCGATAATGCTGATGATCTCGGAGAATCCGGGGTTTTCGGGATCGTCCTTTTCCTCCTCCTTGTTGATCTCAATCTTCTTTGGCGCCTCTTTGGCGAGCTCGTCAATCTTTTCCAGCTCTCTCTCAGCAGCGTCCACAAGATCGTCGAATCCACATCCTCTGGCTCGTGTTCTTGCTTCTCTGAGTAGATCCTTGGCCTCGTCAAACTCGCCCTTCTTCATGGCCACAGCTCCCACTCCATAAGTGCACATGGCCTGGGCTTCTTCGACCTCCTTGGTTCGTCTCACGTCCGGAGGAAGAGACGGAATGACGCCCAGAACACGCTTGTAGAGCAGCTCCGAACGCGCCAACGACACCATGCCAGGGTTGGGAGGCAGTTTGGCAGCCTCTTTCTTGTCAGCTCGGCTAGCAACAGCTTCCAGGTACTCCGAGTTGAAGAAAAAGACAGAAGCAACGTTCGCCTGGGCCAACAGAAGCTCGCCAATGCCACATCCCGACGCCAGCATCATCTGGTACGTCATTTGTTTGCCTCGGTACGTTTCTCGAGGCAGGTTGCCTGCAATTGTGCAGAGAGAGATTCGATCTCGAGCAGCAATCAGCTCGTCTCTGAAAGGCATCCAGGCGTCAAAGTTTCCAGCCATTCGCAGCTGACGAGCCTGGACATGGGCCTGGGCAAGCAGATTGCCAAATTCCCGGTCGGTAGGAGCAGAAATCATCTTTTCAGTGTCAAGAATAGCTGCAGCCTGAGGACACCGTCTGACGACCTCCTCCTGAGCCACCAGAACCATATAATTGAGCAATTCGACATTGTCCAGGTAATCTTTACCGTTCAGAACAAGTCTCAGAGCTACTCTCAGACCTCGCTGGATCAAATGAGGTCGATTCACAGAGGCCACCTTGTTATGCTGGAAAGCGTCAAAGTAAGCCGCCAAAATCTCCTTGTAAATGTCATCGGCGGCGTCCGGGTAGTTGAGCCGCATGTACAGATCCGCCAGTTTCAGCTGCATGCCTGTATACTCGTCACTCAACGGAGAAACGCCCTGAGCCTCGGTTTCTTTCATAGCTTTGATCAGGTACTTGATGGCTTCCTGGGGATTCTGTCCACCAAAGCTGCTACTCTCGGCCATCAGCGCTTCCCTTAGAGGCTCGGAAATCTCGGGTTTCAGAGCCTCAGGGATCATATAGTACAGACCTCCCGTGACAGCAATCAAGAGGATGAGAACGGCTCTCAAACGAGCCTTGGTGCGAGATTTGCCCTGGGGAAAGTGTCCAGAGGGAGGCGGGGGCGCCTGGCCGGGCTGGAAGTACGATTTGGGACCAGCAGCAGAGGGTATAGGTTGAGGAGGAATGTCTCCTTTCTGGAAATGTGTAGTGGGTGGCACTGAGTAGTTTCGCGTGGGTGGCGTGAGAAATGCAGGTTTGAGGGTGCGGGGTAGTGAAGACGGACGCCCTCGGGCCACCTGCGCAACTCGCGATAGTCGTAGCATTGCGGGGAGAAAGTTGAGGTGAGATGTCCAGTCGCAGTAAATTACAGGAACTTAGTTGAAGTTGGCGATGTTCCTGAGATAGAGTTTGCGAGTTGAAGGGGAGGAAATAAATGTGTTTTTTTGAGCAAATTTTGTGAGAGGCGAAAGGGAGGTGATTATGTAAGATGGGAGAGGGAGGTATTATGTATATGATCATAGATTATTGGCTTCGTGGCTGCTACTGTGCGTTTGCTGTAAGGATTGTTGTAGGTTCAGACCTAAGGCGGAAGCTTTAGTTGAAGAGTAGTTAAGGGAAAAGTCACCTGGGGGTTAGTTTGAGGGGTTACAGGGGGGCTGCTGAGGGTGAAGAAGTGTCTAAGTACCCATATGAACAGAACTGACAGACAAAGAGCTTCAAATCTGTACCTCGTCAATCTATTTTGTGAGATATATCGACTCTTTGGCACTCTTTTAACGTAGCATTACTTAGACTTTACTTCCAACAGTCAGAAGCCATATACTGTAATTGAAGTCATCAACACCACTAAAATGACAAAATATATACAATACTAAATGAACCTACCTGACCCTCTACTGGATCATCGAGACTCAATCTTTCTCTCACATTCTCAATCGCCACAGTACTGCTTACTAATCTCTCGTTTAATCTACTTAGAGCACTCTCGTCACACATCTACACTGGTATCAACTCTTACTACCACTTTCCCTGTCGCATGACCCTCCTCCACCTTCTCCATGGCCTGTCGCGCATTTCTGATATCGAACATGGTATCTATCACAGGCTTGATCTTGCCTGCTTCAACCCATCCCTTGATATCAGCGAGATCCTGACCTGAAGGACGACCAGAAAAGGCATAGTAGTTCACTCCATACAACTGTCTGACCCCATAGGCAGTCACATTCACAACTTTGAGCATTTTAGACAACCAAAACGGAACCTGGTAGCCGAAAGTATCTCGAATAGCTTCAGGAGAAGGAATACCTCTGAGAGCAACAACAGAGCCTCCTCGTTTGGTGACGGCAGCATGAGCATATGGCTCGTTGGACACATCGAAGCTGAAATCCACATTCTTCACCACAGTCCGGAAATTCACCTTTGTATAGTCAATGACCACATCTGCTCCTAGATCGCGCAAAAGTTGGGCTTTGGACTCTGTGGCGGTGGTGATCACGTGACACTCGTACACGTGTTTCGCCAGCTGGATGGCAAAAGTCCCTACTCCTCCGGCTCCCTTGGAAATGAAGATTGTCTGACCCTTTTGCAGTCCTCCTTCTTTGAAAGCTTGAACGACAGCCAACCCAACCAGAGGAAAGCTAGCAGCGTCCGAAAGAGACACATTTGAGGGCGCTAGAGACACGTGATCACCTTTGACGCTCACGTAGCCTGCCAAAGTGCCCTGAGAACCTACAGGAATGCGACTGTAGACTCTGTCTCCTGTGTTGAAAGCTCCGGCTTGAGGACCCACCTCTTCGACAACTCCTGCCACATCGTATCCAAACACATGGGGGTGTTTGTCCGACACGAGGAAACGCAGGTAGCCTCGGTTTCTGATTCCGTCAATGGGATTCAGAGACGCAGCTGCCACTTTGATGAGAACATGGTCTTCTTGGAGCAGTTTTGTTTTAGGAAGGAGATCGTCGGAGTACTCGATTTTGTCAGGGCCTCCGTACCCGGTGGTGAATGCTGCTTTCATCATTGTAGAGAATTAAGGAGTTGGTGACAAACGATATTCGCTGCTGGTATCAATGGTATCAATAGAGGGTTGTTTCAGTGGTATCTCAGAATCGGTTTGTGGGTTCTGGTATCTCGGTATTTGCTGTATAGCTATTGATCTGGTATGAAGTGTAGTAGAAGAGAGAACTGTCGTCCTTCGAAACACCCTTAAACCCGTTTAAGGTAGACTATCAAATAAGGATGTAAACAATAGAGCCTCGTAACCGAGACGATCTAAGAGAAGCTGTATTCGGTAAACAGCCGTTTGACTCGTTTTTTGACTCTCTCTGATCACCACCGGTATCCTTGCAACGGTTCAGTTAACTCTATCGCCCTCGAATCTGCGCTAAATCAGAAACACGTGTATTTCGCTTGAAAATGGCGCTACAGAGTTGAAAGTTAGACCGTTGGATTTGTGAGGTCCGGGGGATCAAATTGATACCACAAAAACCGGATTAGTATCGTACACACCCCTTTTGACCCCCACTTTTCCACCACCTCAACAATACCACCAAGCAGTGCTAGTTCGTGTCTACTGCACTGTCCAAACAACGACTATAGGAACTCAAATTTTTGAACTGGCTCGGGTTCCGGACGGCAGGCACGTGGCTCAACGGTTTTGTGGCGAAACCCGGCTCAGAGATACCGCGAGTGAGTTCCACGTTCTTCCGGGTCTTGTGGCGGCCTGTTGACGCTCTCGACGGCTCTTTCTCGGCTGCATGGAGAATGCATGCTCATTGCATCTTTCCCAACAGAAGGAGGGGGGAGAAAAAGTTGACAAATGTGTTGATAGAAGGGCATTAGAGGGCTGACAAGTGGGTGAATATGACTAGAGACCGATCAGAAACATATCTATCTCATCAGATTACCATTTCTACCCCCCTCACCACCCTAGATCGCCTCTTGTCACATGCCAGGATAGACTCGGTAAAAAGTTTTAACAGAGTTCAATCAGGTCCCCGCGATAACGAGTTTAGAGAACGTGTAAGTGAAGTCATGGTGAGACAAAATACAATGTGGTGAGACTCAAGGGATTGTAAGGGAGGGTGATACGGTAGTGACAGGGTGGGCCTGAGTGAGCACGCGGAAAACTGACGATTTTCGGTTTTTTCTTTCAGAGCAATCTCTCTATAATTTGCCGTATCCTACTTGTACGTATTCTAGCACGCCACTTTTCCCAACAAATGAAATTTGTTCGAATGGAGCATTGGCGTTGGACAATGGTAGGATAAAGATAGGGTGTGGCACTTGATGTGGTATAGACTGTTTGTACGTTGTTTACAGCCCTTTCATGCGCGATTGTGTCTCAGAGGACGACTTGGGTTCCCTCTTTTGTCAGGCTATTCTCTTCCCTCTTCTCTCTGGCTCCGTTTACGAGCCAAAATCAAAACCTGGTCTTGTCACGCTGTCCTCAAGGTTCAGAACGACATCTCAGAAGGCTAACTTTGAAATTTTAACATGGTCTGTTGAGATGCCACAATGGAGGGAGTGGAGGAAATACAGGTACGGCGGATAGACTGAGTCGTGTGTTCAGTCACGTGATCAAATACAAGCGAGAATGGTACCAAATGTTGTTTTGGGGCATCACCTTCAAGTACAAGTAGCACTCCTGTCTCCTGTTTCCCTTCCCCCCCACACATGTATCACACCCCGGGTGGTTCCGTCGCAGGCCTTGACCAATCCGCACATGCGCATTATGCGAGGAGTACGAGGTGTAATATTGGACTATAGAGATGGTGGGTTAACTTGAACTGAACGAGCTTGGTCATGTGATTTTGTTCGTAAGTAACGGTCCATTTCTTCTACCCATTATTACCCTCATTGTAGAGCGCTTTCCTAACAAGTAGGTTGTCTCATCACCTCAGTTGGTTCACCTTGGTTGAAAAAAGCTTCCGACAAATAAACTCCAGTTTGAGATTGAAATATATACCCTGTGGTCGGCAGACGCTCTTTTTTTTTTTTGCATCCTCCAACTTGACACCAAAGATGGACTCGACCACCCAGACCAACACCGGCACCGGCAAGGTGAACGTGCAGCCCGCCACGGCCTTCATCAAGCCCATTGAGAAAGTCAGCGAGCCCGTCTACGACACGTTTGGCAACGAGTTCACGCCCCCGGACTACTCCATCAAGGACATTTTGGACGCCATCCCCCAGGAGTGCTACAAGCGGTCCTACGTCAAGAGCTACTCGTACGTGGCCCGGGACTGCTTCTTCATCGGCCTCTTTGCCTACATGGCCTATGCCTACCTGCCTCTTATTCCCTCGGCCGGAGGACGGGCCGTGGCCTGGGCTCTGTACTCCATTGTCCAGGGTCTGTTTGGCACCGGTCTGTGGGTGCTTGCCCACGAGTGTGGCCACTCGGCCTTCTCGGACTCCAACGCCGTCAACAACGTGACCGGCTGGATCCTCCACTCCTCCATGCTGGTCCCCTACTACGCCTGGAAGCTGACCCACTCCATGCACCACAAGTCCACGGGCCACCTCACCCGAGACATGGTCTTTGTGCCCAAGGACCGCCAGGAGTTTATGCAGAACCGGGGAGCCCACGACTGGTCTGAGCTTGCCGAGGACGCTCCTCTGATGACTCTCTACGGACTCATCACCCAGCAGATCTTTGGATGGCCTCTGTACCTGCTGTCCAACGTGACCGGCCAGAAGTACCCCAAGCTCAACAAGTGGGCCGTCAACCACTTCAACCCCAACGCCCCTCTGTTTGAGAAGAAGGACTGGTTCAACATCTGGATCTCCAACGTTGGAATCGGCATCACCATGAGCATCATCGCCTACTCCATCAACCGATGGGGTCTGGCTTCGGTTACTCTGTACTACCTCATCCCCTACCTGTGGGTCAACCACTGGCTGGTGGCCATCACCTACCTGCAGCACACCGACCCTACCCTGCCCCATTACCACGCTGACCAGTGGAACTTTACCCGAGGAGCTGCTGCCACTATCGACCGAGAGTTTGGCTTCATCGGCTCCTTCTGCTTCCACGACATCATCGAGACCCACGTGCTGCACCACTACGTGTCGCGAATCCCCTTCTACAACGCCCGAATCGCCACCGAGAAGATCAAAAAGGTCATGGGCAAGCACTACCGACACGACGACACCAACTTCATCAAGTCGCTGTACACCGTTGCTCGAACCTGCCAGTTTGTCGAGGGCAAGGAGGGCATCCAGATGTTCAGAAACGTTAACGGAGTGGGTGTCGCTCCTGACGGTCTGCCTTCTAAGAAGTAGATAGAAAATGTTATTTGATTGTGTTTTACGAGAACCGAGAGAGTAGGCGCGAAGCGGCTACGGACCTGTAATCTGTGAGCAGCTTGCTACGAGCAGATGGCAATACTAACCAAAGAGACACAGTCTGAGAGCTGCTTGCAGCGAGCAGATGACAATACTAACCAAAGAGATAATCTGTGAGCTGTTTAACGAGCAGACGACAATACTAACCAACGGGACAGAGTCTTATAGCTGCTAGCAGAGCAGATGACATTACCGTCTACAGACACATCTCAGAGCTGTCAAGCGAGCAGTTGACTATACTAACCAAAGAGACAGTCTATGAGCAGATTACTATACTAACCAGAGACATAGTCTCACAGTTGTGTCAGCATGGTGATGGTATATTAACTATAGAGATGACCTGAGAGCTGCTAGCAGGGCAGACGGTAATCCTAACTACAGACACAGTCTGGGATTTGCTTCAGCTCTCAAATGCCAATCTAACTACAGAGAGCGAAGTATGCGAAGTGATCTCTACAGCTTGACTCTTATAGTCTGTAAGCTGATTGAATCTCTTAGACCTTCTGATATGCTGTATATTTAAGAATCTGTGAGTTGTTCAGAGAGGAGATGGAAACTGACTATTGAGACTATAGTCTGAGAACTTGAGCGATCAGACAGGTTTATCTCAAGCACCTACAGTGAGCTGCTGCAGCTCTAGACATTTAAACATGCAGGCCAGAGACTGAACTTGTCAAACAGGACTTTCTGTCAAGGCTTGAAATAGCTTATGAAGATCTCAGTACTGGTAGTGGAGCTGACCCTGAAATTCAGGATTACTAGGAATGTTGCTTCTTGATCTGAAAGACGCTAACCACCATCTAAGCTGTTTGGTCTTTGTAGATTGATACTCGACGCAGTGTGCTCGTATTCTAAGCGAGGTGATAGTGGTGTAGACAGTCAAACACTTCAATGATTGTAGTCACAGTGGAATGAGGACTGGAAGCTGACAATAAAAATCCAGTCGAAGTGTCCCATAGTGTCAACTGCTTGCACTTGTCTAACTAAAGGCAATATTTGCTATGATCTTCTCTCAGCCGAAGCTGTATGTCAATACGAGTTGAGTCGAGTGATTGGTGTGTCTACAAACGCCTCAACTAACGATCTTTACTTTACTTGTGCTTTTCAACGACCTTAACCACCCCACCACCTTCCCACCTTTTCCGATTTCCACCGATTATTCTCCCATTTTCCATAAATCGATCGAAATTCGCCCTAAATCGATCGAAATTCAATCGCCCATAAGCGTTGACCAAACGTAACGGTGTCTGAGACATGATCAGAAGAGACCAAATGGCGTAATTAGCTCACCGTTGAGGGAACAAATAAGGAGCTTCTCTATATTCTTGGCACATCCAAGGACACGTCATCAATCTACCTTACGTAATCCCTGCACTCTCCTGTATACCCCTTAATTTCACATTCACCGTGCTCGGCTCATGCACCCTCCTTTCTCTGCACCCTCCTTTCTCTTTTTTTTCCTTCTCTTTGGGGGTCACTGTCGATCTTCTCTTACCGAGGTTAGACACGAAAGAGGTTAGAGTGTTTATCGTGCGGGAGAGAAGCAGAAGCGAGACCTGGAAGAATGGTGGCGAATGGGAGCGTGCGTAGTGTCACGTGCAAAGATGAGGGTGATTATGTAATCCAAAATGTGTAAAACCACGAAACGAATGGAGCAACTGCAACTGAAAAAGTGGAAAGAAAAGTAAATCTGATGTGGAAGGAATAGACCGATTGAAGCCTTAGCAGACTCTGCCATTATCCTCCTTGTTCTTTCTCCAATCCTTTTTGGTTTAAGGTGATGTT
Source organism: Yarrowia sp. JCM 30695 (assembly GCA_001602355.1). Lineage (NCBI taxonomy): Eukaryota > Fungi > Ascomycota > Dipodascomycetes > Dipodascales > Yarrowia > Yarrowia sp. JCM 30695. The sequence goes on from BCLX01000006.1 coordinate 2,146,628, forward strand.
CCTCAGAACAGCTTATTGAGAGCATTAGAAGAGTAGCTATAACTACAGAAATAGTAGAACTCCCTAGACGTGTATAAGGAGATCACTAGAAAACCAGTATTGCTGCTTCAGTGTTTTTATTGAAACCTCTGACTACCAATATGGACCTTGCGGGTAGTATTATTAACTCCTCAAAGGGTATCTGGTAACTACACCAACAGCACAAGGATCACCAAAAACTTGACAATTGCCCCAGTCCACCCACTAGGACCAAATGTACCTACCTACAGCCACCTCCCACATCACCATCTCCACTTTATTCAGCCAAGATCTCTCCACATTATCCATGCACTTTCCTGTCAGGGATACATTAGCGAGATAATACGGTGTGTTGGACAGGTGAAGCGTCTTTCTACGAACCAGCCTCAGCTCCTTCTTTGGTGCCTTCTCTATTGTCTATAAGTTATGAAGTCACCTACCAGTGCGTCTATACTCAGTCTGGTTTGTGTATCAGGGAGGGGAAAGTGAGGATGACATAGAGACGAGAGACCATATATAGAACATCTCAAAGCTCTAACACCAAACAACGCTCATAATGGGTTCTAGTAGGGGTTGATCGTCAAGATCACACCAAACAAAACTCCTACGGAGTTCCAGTCAAGCGTTCAAGTGTCAAACCACACCAAACAAAATGCTTTGAAATTCCAGTTTGATGTTGATAGTGTCAAGTCTCTTGTCACACCAAACAAAATTGCTTCGCAATTCCAGTTTGCTCTGAGAGTCTAGATCACCGTACCGCACAAAATTGCTTTGCAATTCCAGTGCGCTACTGAACCTCAATCCCCTCCACCTCCATAAAACTCTGCATCTTCTCAAACCGCTTGAAACCCTCAGCACACTGCTCATCACTAAAACCAGTCATCTTCATGGCTTCAGCAGGAGGAATGGTCTTTCTCTTGTCCTTGACCACGTACTTTGTCAGCGCCGTAGCAGCCGTCACAGGGCTCTTTTTGCTGCCAATCTCAAACCGAGACTCCACAATCAGCCACTTTTGGTTCCAGCCCAAAACTCGAGACACAATTGTATACTTCTGCAGAGGCTTGATCTCCTTCTTGAAGTTGCAGTACACAGAGCCCACAGGAACATAGGCCCATCGTCCGTTGGTCTTGTGGGTGTCTCTGAGGAACTTGTTGAGCAGCCAGATCATGAGATCACTTCGAGCAATGTCCAGGTCCGAAAAATACGTCGAATTGCTCTTGTGCACGTTGATATCACACTCCAGCAGCGTACATCGCGTGTCGTACCGTCGCTCAGCAAACGGCGACGCAGGCTTGTCTTTAGCACCGTACCCTAGCCATTTGGGAAGCACACAGTACCGGTAAAAGTAGTAGAAGAAGCGAATGTGCCAGGAAAAGGTAATGTTCTTGGCATTGACCACCAGAAACGCCGCCACGAGAGCCTTGACCGCCAGATGCATGTCGAATGGAATGGGTTAGTCTATCACCACGAGAGTTACCACCGTATATATACCGCTCGGTAAACTTTCACGAGGAGAGGTAATTTGACTAATAGTTGTTTTCCGGGAAGACTGTGTCGGGTGTAGACTGGGTTTTTTGACGGAATTTTTTGGAAGCACATACTTGGTCACGTGAAAAGTCATGTGATACAAACGCTTTTCACGTGACCTATCCTACCATCCAGATATCCACTCCCCCCCCCTCCTCCTTAAACGCGTCTTAAAACCGAAGATGTATGCATAGACGGAGCATGGAGACGCAAGACAGCTTGCTGTTGGGGAATGAGCACATACACTCCGTGGCTGTGTCCAGGATTGGTAATTGTGCGTCTACAAATTGGTTTTTTGCTTATCTAGTGGCTATAGACGAACAGTATCGGTTCTCAGTGGTATCTCCCTCATAGTGAATTAGGTTGGATCTAACTCTCCTGAGACATTAACGGTTTGAGAGGTGGTGTTGTGGGAGGTGTAGACGAGATATAGGGAAGTGAATGGTACCACTGGATAGCCCTTGTCCTCAGGACTACAACCATATACTTTACTCACCCTCTCTCCAAACAAAGTTGTTGAGTATCAGCCTCTTCATCCACACCTCTGTCTCGGATGCACACTACTGGCTGCAGGGGAACGCTTAGTGGAAAGACGTTGTGGGTGGCAAATAGGTGCTACAGTGTATGATTGGAATGAGCAAGGTGAGGGGAGGGCGGTTGAACAGCCATCGAGTGATTTCACATCGATTTCGAGCTTCTACCACCTTCCAAAATGCCAACGTCCACAGCAATGAAGATCCTCCGAATGGAGAAGGCTATAAGTTTGATTTATAGCTTGAATCAGTAAAGGGAAGCTTTGCCGAGGCCTAAAGTAGTACAGCAGTGAAGTAATCTTCCACTAATGCTTTCACAAATACTTACCAACTGGACAGCTCTGTTAAGCGGCTGAACATCAAAATCGAGAGCTTTACAAAGGTCGCAGAGACATACGAGGGGTACCGTTGTGATGGCGCAGCTCTGGAGAGTGTTGTGAATATGTTTACGAGCCGCCAACGTGAATTGTGGCACACGGCCTGCTTAGTCAGCAGGTTTTTGGCGATAGATGCTTAGTCAGCAAGCGTCGGAGTCCGTTTTTGGCCTAATGACAAGGATGAGGCTTCAAAAGCTCCTAGAGAGTCATCCGCAAGCCTAGCCCTGAAGGATAGACACGACTCATACCTACAGTGATGTGTCCTGTGGTGATGGTGTTGTGTGTGCCTCGACCGTAACAGTGAACTGATGTGGAGGGACGAAGCCAGTGGTCAAGGCACAGATGGCTAGCCGACAGATTCGGCATGCTTCAAGTAAGAACAGGCCTGCTGCAGTATGCCACAACCAGTACCGGTAGTAACCACACCAGTCATGTAGTGGTGCACAACAGTGACACAAAACCTCACCCCCAGACCAATCAAAGACTCACACGTCTTCCCCCACCACCCCCCTCTGGAAACGTCCGCCGTGTTGGAGACAGAACATGATTGCGTCCGCCGCTTTGGTTGTTTCCGTGAGAAGAGGTGGTGTGAGGAAGTGGTGTGAAGTGGTGTGGAGGAGGAAGAAAGGTTGGTTAAGGTGGTGGGATTTAAGGATGGGTATTAGGGACACAAACAGAATAAGGTGGGGTTTTTACAGTGCTGGGAGATTATAGGAGGTGGCAATAAGGAGAGGATTGAGAGGACAGTGTATGGGTACATACTGTCTTATGATGATTCGTTTTATGGTCACTTGTCTGTATCTACAAGCTGTACAGAGATGTTGCACTACGCAAAGGTCATTTTCATCTAAATTCGTCGATATGAACTCCCTTGTCTGTCTATTTACTTACTGTAGTCCTGATGTTTGAGCATTTCAGTCTATCTCAGAGGGCGTATTCTCGTATCGTATGCTCCTTTAGGAGGTGTAGTACCGGAAGAGGTGAAGAATTTGACCAATGAGGTATGTGGGGTGGTGGATGTGGTGGTAAAGTAGATGGTAACGAGGTGATGTCTCTGCGGTATCAATGGTGACTTTTTAGGACGTCAGTTGCATCTATCTAGCTGGAGCTGTCATGTCACTGATGAGACAGAAGGGTATCTCCGTCATAGGTATCAAATCATTTAGAAGACAGTAGAATATTGCTTTTTCTGGGAATATCGCCATTTGAGGGGTCTGTTGCATACCTTGGTAGTGTCCTCATGATACTGGTGTGAATAATATCTTCCAGGCGAGATGGTGGAGTGGAAGGTTGGCGAATAGGAAAAGGGGAATGGTAAGATGGTGGAGAAGGGAAATAGGGGAGTTTTTAAAAATTGGAAAAATTATGGCAAATATAGTCGACCACAAACCGAGAAAAGAGCTATTTATTGGTAGTTTATTGTAATTTTCTATTTTCCAAAAAATGATATTGTGTCCTGTTGTTCACTCTTCCTGCAGCAAGCTTTCATGCTCTCCTTCTCACACCATACCTCACAGGTTACCCCAGGATACCCATTACTAGATACCCTACCGAAATGGCAAGCAAATAGATTACCCCAAGATACCCATTAACGAGATACCCTACCAAGTTGGTATGCAAATCAGGTAGTAGAAATGCTGTCATTTAATGTCATTGATGAACTTGATGACCCCATCCACTTGTTGACCTTGGATTGTCTTATGACAGATACAAGTCCTAATGATCACACCCGATTCCCTTAACCATACCAAGAGTGGCTGTGTAGAGCACATGCTACGGCACGGCTCCTCTGAGTTCAGTAGCTGTGGTTCCTACAAGTACTAATCCACCTCCAAGGTGTCAGTACAGTGCAAATCTACGATGTAGCGCTCTTTGTATAATACGAGTCAGCTCATCACTACACCCCTTGTCACCAAAAACACATTAAACTAAGGATAAAAACCGACCATTTTGGACGACAGCCCTTGGTCGGAAAAACTCCAAGAATCGAAATCAGACGAACTTATCGTTCACTCATACTTGGCCACCAACCTCACTGCCGTGGGAGCTCCTCCGGCGCAAACCACCTGATCAATGTTGCCCCAAAAGAGCTTGAAGCCCTGGGCGTTGGGGTTGGAGAGACACACAAAGGCCCGCTCGGACTCGTTCATCATGAGCACGTTGCCGGAGTCGTTGGAAGTCACGCCGAAAGCCACAGCGCCCTGGCCAACGTTGTGTGCCTGGCCGAGTCGAAGAGCCTGGTTGTCGGGGTGAGCAAACATGAACTTGTGCTCGTTGACGTCGACCAGCTGGCCGTGGAAGGCAATATTAGCCGACAGAGCTCGTCGCTCAGCGGTGGACGTGTTCTGAAGCCAGGTCTGGCCGTCTCTGTCCACAGTGACAATCATACCATCCAGCTGAGAAGACGATCGGTCAACCACCAGAGAAAAGGCGTTTCTGACCGAATGGCCGGTCTGGTCACGGCCCTGGAGCTGCACAGTGATGGCTCGTTCGCCATTAGGGCACGCAAACCGAGTGTCAGGAGACATGTACAGCTGGTACTCGGGGTCGACAGCCGGCCGGGTCTCGTACTCGTAGTTGGGAGGAACAGCGTACTCGGGAGGAGTGTACGAGGTGTCAGCCGGAGGGGAATCAACGTCAGTCTCCTTGTACCAGATCTCCTTTTTGTTGGTTTCCTTGTACGAGAATTCCTTTGTTGCGGCAGCGGAGTCGTCAGAGGAGTCCGAGAACTTGGTTGCGTCAGCCTCTTCCGCCTGAATATCTTCATACTTCTGATCGTAGGTGGGATTTCTGGCGGCCTGCCATCGCTGATCAGGAGCTCGGTTCACCACACAAGCGTAGGCAATGGCATCAGACTGGTCCGTCTTGAAATTTCTTCGCGCAGTCGACATCTGGTTGAAGGTTCGGTCGACGCTCCAGTGGCGGTCAGACGTGTGCGAGGGCGAGTCGCCGACGTTGATTCGCATCGCCGAGGTCGACGGATCGATCGTGATGTGGTATTGTTCCGAGTCGTCGTCGTTCTCGGCGTTGAGGTTGCCCTGGCCGTCGATGAAGACAACAAAGGGCCGGTTCTGGTTGGCCACCTTGAGGTCCTTGTGGGCCGGGTTCCAGGGCCAATCGGCGGGCTGGCCGTCCTCCGAGTAGCCCTGGGGGTTGCCTCCGACAAAGAGATGGCCGTTTCGCTGGTAAATCTGGCGGTGGTGGAGAGTGGGATGGTTCTCGTTGGCAGCCTCAATCGAGTAGTGGTAGTCGGAGTGGGGGTAAGCGTAGTTGGAGTACCGTGACTGGGCCGTCTCCTGGACAGGAGCGGAGGCCACGAGCGTGCTCAGAATGCTGACAAGAGTGGTGCTGGAGAGTTTCATCGGGGTGAGGGGGGTAGGGGTTGAGGCTAGAGGAGAGCTACGGTATATATATTGAAGTGGACGGTCTTGGGGAAGCTGGAAGAGATGGCAGGGGATTCCAACGCCTACCTCTTTGAGACGGAGGATGAAAGTGGTTAAAAGGGTGTCTTTGTATGACCAGATGAGGGGTGTCGATGTCGGCTAACTCAGTACAGTTCCTTCTAGATATGGCAAGTCTCAGAGGTGAGCGATATCCTGGTCCAGAGCTCACCCCTGAACAATTACCGAGACTCTTAGTATATAGCCAATGCACTAACCTCATACTGCTGTTCCTGCTGCAACATCGTCGGGACTAGTCGGATATAAGCAGGGGTCTTGGGGTTGCCGTTTTGACTAAAAGAGGTGAAAGCAAGCCGAGAAAGGTGACCAGATAACCGAGGAGCTCGGCTTTAGGAGGGTGTTGGTGTTGCTCTGGAAGTGACAAACTGGGTAATGCCAAACTAGGCAATGACCTGAGACAGGAAAGACCGTTTTTAGCCAGAAAATGGCATGATTCAAACAGGTGCAACTACAAGTGATCAGTCACCTCCTTTTTGCAACTGCAAGTCTCACCACCCTCATATACGCCACTCCAAGGGCAAGGTTGAAACTCCAAGGGCAAGGTTGGGTGGTGCAAGGAGAAGGTGGGGTGATGGAGGGTGAGAGGGTAGTTGGAGTGTTTGAAAGTCTTGCTACTGCCTGAAGTTGGTATTTTGGAGGTATAGCAAGTTGATGGAATTGTGTAAGGTGGCTGAAGTGGTTTCAGAAGTCTTGGTATCTATGTTGGTATGTTGTGGTGTCTGTCTTGAGATAAGGTATACAGAAGAGTGTTTGAAATTAAAGAATGATCTAACACAAGTGTGCGAGACAGATAAGCTACAATTAGGCTAATCTACAGATATACCAGGATTACACAACTCACATGTGCAGTGGGGTTCAACGTTCCTCTTTATACTTGGTTGAGGCTGACAACCCTGACTAACCCTGGCCATATTACAATTGCCACAAAGTGGACGCCCTCAGAAGTCAGGCACTTACAAAGGACTCGGAAAGCAGTATCTGAGCCATCTATATACTGGGTTTGCAGTTATTATCCAGGTCACTCTATCAACACTGACCAAAAAAAGGAAGTGTAAATATCACCCAGGAAGGCCTGATTCAGTTCCAACGACTCAGTTAGTGTCCGAAATTAGCTATCGCTTGGTTCATGACCTGTCCTATAGATGACATTGTGCAGTCTATGTACTTGAGAGGGGCGATACCTTAACTAAATGGATGTGGCTGAAGTCGTTCTACCGGCAGATTTTGTATGAACACTCCTGTAGATTGCGAGGTATTTGTTGGTAACTATGGTCTTCTGAATGATCTGGTGGCTTCTTTTTCTCTCTAATTCATCAGGAACCCCGTTTAAGAACCCCTAGCTGAATTTTATCCTCAACTACTCCCAACTAAAGTTAACACATCGAGGTGTGAGAACAATGAAAGTCACACTACACTATGTTCTGTAGATCTGCATTGCCCTTTGATGGTTTGTTAATAAGTTTCATTGTTGTTATTGTGTCTGTATATCTCGTTGCTTGCTGTTCAGTTGTACTGGTAGGACTCAGACTCAAGCTAGAAGAACTAGCAAATGTGATAAGACTCTCTCTCATGACTTCTAGATGTCTGTTTCCAATACTTCAATAATTACTGAATCTTGAGTCACACTCACTCCCTCCTTCCCACTACAGCTTGTGATAGTCCTTTCCTGCCATAGACTAGTCCAGCACTGCTATCACCGTTATCATCCAAAAACATACAGTACCATCACTAGCTGATGAATATCCCTTGGTTTCTTCAAGGACCAAATTCTACCGTTTGCATCTCACTGAACCACCTACAGTAGCCACCATAGCCTAATCACTCCCCTGCACACCCAAACACACAACACCTAATTCCACCTACCCTACACCATAAGCTGGAACCCTCCACTCTACACTCCAGATTCTACACTTATTCAATAAACATGCTCTATCAATTATATCCTATGACTCTTGGACGGTGCCTCGGCAGACTACGAGAGAAGAGAGTAGTCTAGATGCTTAAGGTGGCCAAGCTGAAGTCACCAATTAGTATGCTCCAGGCTCTATCTGACCATTATGAACTTGTAGACTACTCGCTTTGCTCGTAGTCTACAGCTTAATAAACTCGCTCTGCTCGTTGTCACTACAGTCTCAGCTGTTCGCTACGCTCACAGCTTGAGACTGTAGCCATCCCTCTTCCCCTCCCCCTTTTTCAACTTTCCATCAAGTCCCCTCTTCTCTCCTCTCTTTCCAATGACGGTCACGTTACCCTGCTTGAGCGTCTCCATGACCTGGGCCTTGCTTCCCCGCTTATCGCCCTCCTTGGAATGCACGGCCAGCGACCGCTGTCTCTCCTCCTTCTCCGCCAGCTGTTTGCCTCGCGCAATCTTCTCCTTCTTCTTGGCTCGTTTTCGCTCTTCTCGCGTCATTTCGGCCTTTGTCTGGGGCAAGCCCGTAGATCCAGCCAGTCGTTCTCGCTTGTCGGCCACTTCAGGCTTGTACACCTCCTGGGGAGCCAGCTGTTCCTCCTGAGCCAGAGCCTGGGGCTGAGCCTCCTCCATGGAGATGGCAGGAGCGTTGGTGACAATCTGGATCGATTTCGTGGGCTTGGGCTTGTAAGTCCAGGACGAGAGGGAGTCCAGAGTGTATGCCAGATCGGCGTAGAGCTCCTCAATCTCCCGATGGGCAGCATCTCGCATTTCGTTGGGAGGCTCGTTGGTGGTAGAAGGCTCAGTCTCACCCATAGCTTCAGCCTCGTAGAGATCAGCCAGCGACTTTTGCGACTTTTGCTCGGAAACCTCAACCAGCTTGCTCTTCTTGAACTGGGGCAAGTCGTCAAAAAACCGTCTGGGAAGATCGTCAAACTGCCCGCTCTTGATCCGGGCCTTGATCATATCTTCCAGAGACTCGGTCACGGCCTGAGTCATGACAGGCACGGGCTTGGCACCTCGCTCAAAGTCGAGATCTTCTTCAAGGAGTGAATCCTTGGTTCTCTGGGCAGCTCGAGCCTCTCCCTTGAGCGTCCACTTCTTCTCGGCCACGTTCTCCTTTTCGTACTGGGCAATCTGCTTCATGATTTCCCGCTGCTGTTTCTCGAATGTGGAAAGGTGTTCAGGAGTGTCCTCGGCAATATCGTCCTCAAACAGATCCTTCTTGACCGAGTTGATCATGTCTTCGTATTCGCCGGATTCGGACTGAAGGTCGAAGTCAGCCTCGTCACGTGATTCATCCTCATCACGTGATTCATCACCTGACTCGTTTTCATCATCGCTTGACTCTGCAGCCTTCTTCATCGCCTCCTCGGCAAGCTTCTGTCGCTTGGCAACTCTCTCCTGGTACTGAGCCTTCTTGTCAAACTTAGCCTTGCCGAAAAAGTCGTCGTACTTGATATCGTCGACGGAATCGTCGCTCAGCTGCTCAGGGTCCAGCTCCTTGTTCCAGTCGAAATCCGGGCCGTCTTCTCCGAAATCGTCGGCCTCCATGGCCATGATCTGTTTGTTGAACTTGTCGATATCAAAGAAGCCGTCATTGAGTCCGAATTTGTCTGATTTAGGAGAGGAATCCGAGTCATCTTCGTCAGAAGCGTCATCCTCCTTAGTTTCCTCCTCAATGTCCTCCCCCTCACTGGCCTCATAATCATCAACCATATTGTCCACATCCATATCAACATCACTATCCTCCTCCTCCTCCTCCTCGTCGTCATCACTGGCATCGTCAAAAGCATCAACTCCTTCTTCCTCCTCATCTTCCTCCTCAACCACCTCCTCTTGAGCACTCTCGTAATGGCTCTCAGTCTCAGACTCCTCACTGTCCTCCTCACTTTCAGGCTGAACTTTTCCATATTTCGGGAAAACCTCGCCAATCATCTTCTCGCAAACGCCGTCCACCACCATCTTGGCCTGGGCCCACACCATTTCAGCGTCCATATCCTGGACATGGATCTGGTCCAGCACCGAGTACTGCTCAGACAGCGGGTCCAGGGCCTCCTTGACCTTGGAGAGCGCCTGCTTCTTGAGGTCGCCGTCGGGAACCGCCAGGGCACTGAGCGGCTCGTCCAAAGACACAATTCGCGGAATCGACATGGTGCAGTTGTGAATATTTGAGGAAATCTCAAAACTGAAAACTTATCATGCACACCAAGGATTTTTTTCAATAAGGTTGGAGCTTGTTAGTAAGCGGGGAATGGGGGGTGAAAATGTGGGATAAAGAAGACAGCCTGAATGATGGAAAAAGTGTTATCGTGGTGATGGAGACTGAAATAATAACCTGTCAAAAAGTCGAAGCTCTATCTCTTCTTCTCGGCATGTTCGGTTTTACTTAGGAATTACTTAAGGTGAGAGTCAGCTGGGGGTTCTAAAATGGGGTTCCAGAGACGGTAGAAGAGATCTAAAAGTGTCCAGAGACTCATTGCGGCCTTGTAGAAAGATTGACAGCTCTACTTTGCTCAAAGATGCGTCACACCTCAATTTGAAGCACCGTCCTCACATACCACTTACTTAAGCTTACTTGAGTACTTTATGCTCATACACAACAGAGAATGGCAGACAGGTTTATAAAAAAGGATGAGTAATGAGAGACAATCTGAGACTTCAGAAACGGCTTTAAATACATGCCAGAGTCTTTTTTAGACAGCAATCTTTTATCTACATGTTTCAGAAACTCCTGTTGGTACTCTCTACTATACACTCAATAGAGATGTCATTAGTACAAGTACCGGTACCAGACAAAATGAAGCACTGTGAGACATTCTTGGCTCTTCTATATAGACCAAATAACTAGTGGGTACAGCTGAATAGACAAAATCTGCTTCTTGGCACTCTACAGATACCATCTTCATAGTGTACGTATGCTTACGTAATCATACCCATTTTCTTGATTACATAATCAGAGCTTATGTGGACCATTACGTAATCATAGCTTATATGTGTGATTACGTAATAAAACATGATTACTTAATCACATACGAGAATCCGCACAACTTTTCAGTGAGTTGAGGAAAAGCATTGGGAGTTTTTCCAGGGTATTATATGGCTCTCAGAGCATCATATACACTACACCTCTAATACTCATCTCCTTTCTACACGTTCTAAACAATCAATGAACTTGGTTAATGTCTATAAATCACTTTTTTTCTACTCCTGTTTGGACTTGAAGAAAACCCTCTTGTAGGACATACATAACAGCCACGCCGCCAACAAATTAAACCCATGGTGGATCATGAAGGTCTGCATAGTGCCATAAATGAGAGTATGGAGAGCAGTGTATGCCAGTAGAAGAGAGGTTATTGTTGAAGAAGAAGGGGTTCTTTTGAACGAGAGGTTTTCCACAAACAGGAGTGTTGGTAGGATGGATACCAAGTTGTGGTGAGAGGAGAAACTCATGTTTCTTTGAACAACTATACCTTGAATCCATACAGCTAGAACAGGAGCGTTAACTAGAGATGTCCAGGTCATAAGGACACAAACGGCGGTGATGTAGTTGTTGAACGACTGTTCTGAAGGGCTGGTGTTGCTTTTGAAGTAGGAGGTCATGATCAGAAGGGAAATAGTTGCCAAAGTGAATGCTAGTTGGTAGGGGAAGAATAGGAGTACTAGAACAGAGATGAGAGCCACAAACACGGTTCTTTTGTGCAAGAGGTCCGTAATTGGGTTGTTGGAGGAGGGGTCAAGTGCTGTCTTTGTCACTGGAGTTTTATTTCTGAAACTGAAGGACAGCAAAAAAGTCAAACCTGTAACCACTTCACTCACGATAACAACAACACCTGTAGAAAAAACAATAAACACAGACGCTAGAACAGCTCCTAGAACCCCACTCACACCGAGAAACAGGTCGTTCACAGTATACTCATCTCCAACAGCAAAAGTTTTGGTGATGGGAATCTGAACCAGATGGAGCGTGTCTCTGACTTGCGAAAAACCAGTCAAATAAGCCAATCCTGACCCTGAAACACATGCCAGAAGAAGGTACCGGTTGATAAACATACTGGTAGCTTCCCTCAAACTCACAAACTTGCCTGTATCATCTCTAGTATGAAACATGACCAGGAGAATAGCATACAGAATTGAAGAGGGTAAAGAAATGAACAAGATTCTGTACCTCATGAACAGATTTCCCAGAGATCCCATCCAATCAACCTCAATAGTCACGTGACCTTCTCCAAACACCTGCAAATGTAAAGGAGCAGGTTTAGATGCAGGAACATAGGGAGCTTCTCCATGGAAAGACACATCAACAGAACCAGATTGAGGAACGAGGTATTTCGAGTCGTAAACGCGGCTTCCTTGATGTTCGACGTATTGGCGAATCACGTGAATGTCACGTGACACAGACACCTTGTACGATAAAAGTCCGGATGTGACAGCAGGAAGTACCAAGTCGGTAGAGACGATGTTGTCGACTGTAACTGAAGTCTTGGCGAAAAAATCAGTCTCCACGACCTTCTCAGTCACGTGATCAACAGAAATCCAGTCTTCTCCTTGTTCAACTTGTAGCAACAAAAACTTCTCAGTCTTAATATAAGCCAGAGTTCTATCTCCTTCAGGCACCAAAAGGGGGTGGATTTTTCTGCAACCGGTAAAAAAACTCCCCTCCTTTGTTGCACACTCATAAGCTGTCATATGAGCCCCACTGTTTAGCTCAAAGTCCTCATAAGGTGTCTCATGGTTGACTCTATGGGAAGTCATAATCTGAACTTTCTGAGCGAAATAAAAGCCCGATCCGAGATTCTGCCTCAGCCCAGGAATCAACTCTCTCACGTGATCCACCTCCACACCCCCCACCTCACTTCCCAACGTCTGAGTACCACTAAACACTTTTCTCAGAACCTGCATCTTCTCATCAACACCCTTCTTCCCCACAATCGTCATAAGAGCTTCGGCAACTCGACTCCTCAGCTGATGACACCACATCATTGCATCATGGTCAATGCCAGTCCACACCCTGTTCACAGAGTTGGAAAAAGTCGAAAGCCCGTTGGAAGAAGGGACGATAGAATCGAGACTTACGTAATCACTGGGCACCATGGAGTCTCGTTTTCCGCCTGCAATGGACAGTACGGTGATATTAGTCAGCAGTCCGTCTTTGTTTTCCCTCCAGAAATCGTTCATTCGGTTGTACACCTTTTGGATGTCTCCGTCAAAGGTAGCTGGAGGAGTCAGATGAGGAGAAGCAAGGGTGAAGATTGTGTCAACTGTTTCTGGCGTGTAATTGTCCAGACTGAGGGCCAATCGGGAGACAATTCCTCCCATTGAGTGGCCTAAAACAGCGACAGTAGGTCGGTGGTGTCCGTTCTCCTTATACAAGTCAATAATATACTTGACAGCATCATTGAGATACTCAGCTTGGTCCAATAACGTCCTTCCATGCAGGGCAGAGTACGCTTCGTTGAAATCTAGCGCGAAAAAGTCGATTTCAGGGCCTCCATATGTTTCCTGAAGCTCGCGACAAGTGTCCGATATCGATCTGATTTGGCGATAACTACCTGCGTTTCCAGGCACAAACAGCACCGGAATTCCCGCCGGACGGACCGGAACAGGAATCTCGTACGGTGTGGACTTGACCAGGTACAGGGAGTACTTGTGGGCGAGTCTGGAGTGGTGCTGGGTAAGTTCCGGAAGAGGTGCATAGGCCACCCACATTCGAGGCACTATACACGTGTCCTGATCGAGTTGGAGAGATGAAAAGGATGTCCATATTGCCAGGGAGGCGAGGAGGGCGAATAGGGCGACCAGGGAGTTGCCTGGTGACATATTGGGTGAGTAATGGGGTTAGTTGTGGAGTGAGATGTGATGTGGTGTTGGGGAGAGTTAATTTGGGACAGGAAGGACTTTGTGGGGGAGTGGGGGGTGCTATGAAGAAGAGGAGGGTGAGGGTGTGGTGGTGGAGGGTGGGGGTTTTGATTTCTGTTTTTTCTGGGAAAATTTGGATTATATTGATGGAGTTGAAGAGGGTGTTCTGGAAGGACGTGTTGAATCAAAGTTTGCGGGAAAGTAGTTGGGTGGTAGTTGGGAGAGTGGGGGGAAGGTTGGGTGAAGTACTTGGGAGGGTGAGAGGTGTGTGTAGTTTAGTTGGGATATTGGGAGGTGGTTAAGATGTGTTAGCTGGAAAGGGGGAGATGGACAACTCGGTGGATTTAGAAGATAAAGTGAAGAAATTTTCACAGGCAACTCTTATAGACGGCATAATCTTACTTTGGCGGTTTCAGTCTGTTTGGATTGATTCTTCTCATTTTCAAGAGAGGCAAAAACACCACCCCCAGCTGTGCGGCTCGGAAATTCAAATAGCAGATTTGGGGGTGGGTGTGAAGTACGCGATAACTTTTGCTATAGGAGTGGTAGAGAGATGAGAGTGCTACTGTTGGAGTCGGTGCGATCTCCTGAACATTCTGGTAGTAAACCTGGCTTTATTCTGTACTCGTGGATATGCGCTCTGAAACTCTGCTGATAATCGTGCTCATAGCGACTACGTAGTTAACTAAATTGTATCATATGGACGAATATAAGTCACTCTATTAGTCTTGGCTTTAGAGGGAGTTGTCAGAGGAAGATACTGTATCTTCTTTTACAAGCACTGTAAGGTATGAGTCCTTCACTTTAAATAGACAGCCTCAAGTGTCTGGATACAGCACTTGCTACTAGTAGAAATGAGGCTCAAACACAATGAACCTCACCAACCCTAATCGGGATTGACACTGATTTCCATCTTCTTTTTATATTCTACTTTCTACATTACTTGTACCTTAGTCATGGAAGTCCTTTAGTTATGCAACAAGTGAACCAAGTCTTCTGAAGGATGGACATTTTTAGGTACTTGTATTTTAACACATGCCAATTTCCAGGCACTCATATCTTCTACACACTGGTAAATGTCAACCACTCTCCACCCAGCCTGATCATAAATAAATGCAATTATCTATACTATACACCCCCTCGTCTATCACCTCTATATACACCCCCTACTCCTCCTCAACATGCTCCCCCTCCTTTTCGTCCATATCCTCAAGCTTCAACTCATCCAGCTTCACGTCCAGTTCATCATCATAATCATCGTCCTCATCATCGTCCTCCTCCTCATCTCCCTCAACAGCCACGTCCTTGGCGTACATGTCAATCTGGCCTCGCAGCTCAGGGTCCTGTTCCAGCTCGTTGAGGAACTCCTCGTATTCAGCTCCTCCAGGAGCAGAAGGATGGGCGTTCTTCTGGTTATCGTCGGCCTCATTGTACTCGGTGGCCATTCGTCGCAGTTTCCAGTTTCGGTTCTTTTTCGACTTTTTCTTCTCGCCGTAGTACTTTTTCACCAGCACCACGTCGGGACGCTGCTCCTCGGGAATACTCTCCCACTGATCGTGGTTGACGTTGGTGTTGGCCATAAAGTAGCCCAGGGCGGTATCTCCAGGCTGAAGAATCGCGCCAATATGAGTTCGGATGACATACTGCTGATCGTTGACGCCGAGATCCGATTCTCGAGCTAGAGTCACCTCAGCGAGTTTGTGTTTGGCAGAAACGTGCGAAAACGACTCAGTCACGTCCACAGACGGATCCAGAATGATCTCGCAGTCCAGGACCATGAACTTCGTCAGAGATTTGCCTCCAGAAGTGGAAGTAACTACTGGGGTGAAAGGGTCGCGGAAAAACTGCTGCTGAGTCACATCAGCGGTTCTCAGCGAATCAGGGTCAATCAGATGAATCGTCGATCCAATCTTGTAGCACAGAACGACCCGTGACTTGTACAGACCAATCTGGGTGGCCTGTTTCTTGCTCAGCACAATCAAATCCTCTCGACAAATAGGCACGATATCGATCGAAAACGTGAACTTGAACGTCGAGTGACCGGTATGCGTATCCGTGCTCACCAGCTCTTCAGACTGCTTGATTCTGCAGGGCACCACAGAACCAACAAACTCGGAAAAACGAGCAGCAGCGTGTTTCGAAGCAAACAGGAAATTGAGACCTTCGCGAGCTTCCTCAATGGAAATACACTCGTCGTCCATTCGCGATTTGAGAATCAGCTGCTCCAGGTAAAAGAAGGTCTTCTTATGGTCAACCTTTTGTCTCACCTGAACCTGAGCAGTCCATTTATTCGCAGTAAAGCTCTTGGCACAGTCCGGACACTGCCCACTGCCCTCCGTGAACTCCACCACGCAATCCTGCTGCACGGTGATGTTGGGAAACTGAGGACTTTCGCCTCGAACAGTCACCTTGACCTTGTTTCGTCGACTATGAGGCTCGGTCCACAGAAACTGGGCGTCAACAAGCCGAACTTCAGACGAAGTCAGACCCTTGATTTTCTTGAGACACAAAGCCAGACGCTCTCGACTCTCCTGAGGAGCAATGATCCAGGCTCGTCCAGGAGGACAGCTGACCTTGGCACAGTTCTTGCAAATAGTAAGAACGTTTTCAGCGGCCGATTTCGGAATGTTCTCGGTAATGTCAATCTGGGCCATGATACAGTCGTCACAAAGAGCAGCTCCCGAGTTTTTGGCCACGCCCAGATTGATTTTGCCAGCCTCAGACGAGGTGCTGTCGTTCCGCATCACCATGGCGTTGCCACAGTGACAACACAGGATTTTGGGCGCCGTGTGTTTGGGAATGAGTTTCGTTACTGTTCCGTCGTAGTCCATGGTGGAGTATTGGTGGATTGAAGGTTTGTGGTGTTGTCCAACTTGGGCACCTCAAGGTATATGTAGTGGTAAGATATTTTTGATTTGCTTCGATCTACATATGCGGTAGGGTAAGTAGGAGGGGGAAGAGGTTTATAATGGTCTGTTTTTGTGCCAGAAGAACGAAAGTTGGTGCATTTTGCTAGTTAAGATAAAGGCAGTACTCCTATGTAGTTATCTTTGTTATCTAAATTTTCCCCCCCCTTCGTCGAACATTCTAGATCAACAGCAAAAATAAGTTGAGTCAACCTTGCATAATCCATGCGCAGCTTAGTCATTGGCGAGAGGAAGAGGAAATAAGGTTTGCTTAGGTAAGCGAGATGATAGAGAAATAAGGTTTTCTTAGGTAAGCGAAGTGGAGAGAGATAAGGTTTGATTATGTAAGCGGGAAGTTGGAGATGGTAGAGATGAGATTTGTAAAGAGATAGTGGATTCCGGGATCTGGAGGAAGTTCCGATCCGGTTGGTTAGAGTTTGGAGTTTGAGGGGTGGGGGATTTTAATGTGTTAGGATGGGTTTTGGAGTTTGAGGATGAAGGAGAGGAGGTAGAGAGATGGGGGTAGTTTCAACTTGAAGAGAGGGGTTGGTTTAGTAGGTGTGGTGGGTTTTTGTTTGTAGATCTGGATTGTGGGTGGTTTGTTAGGTTGTTGTCTGAGGTTCTCTTTACTGAGAACGTTAAGTACTGTAGTTGGGATAGGCTAAGTAAAAAGAAATGATCATAAGTCGACAAGTTGTGAGGGAAAAAGTTGAAACCAAGCCATAGCCATCTTCTACTAGTTAAATAGCACATCTTTTTTGTTTTGGTTCTTTGATAGGGTCAGAATAGCGCGCCTGAGTGACTCACTCTTATCATCAAATCCCCTGTCCTCTTGGTCGCTTCAAAAAAGCAAGTAAATGGAGATAAACGGAAGTAGACAGTTGGTGTCGGTAGGTGAGCCCCTTGTGACTCTCGTGACAAATATTTATCTTGATAAGTGAAGAATTGGTTTTTTTCCAATCAGTGGAGGTTTGCTTACGTAATCACATAGGCAAAAAGGCCATAAAAAATGCAGTCCAAATTGCAAAAATGAAGCACAAGACAAATGTTGTACTTCTGCTGTAGCTAGATTTCAATTCCCCATACCTCTACCTCATAGGATACTTTCTCAGTCCTTGTTGTCTCCTAGTTCACTGATTAAGGTGGTTCAAGTCAAAGATAAGTACTGAACTTGTAACATTAGGAGAGCAACTGAGGGTAAGAGTAGTTTCTGGTGGTCCAAATCAATTCATTGCTGAAAACTGTAGAGTGAGAGTGACTGTAGTTAATGAGGATGATAAGATAGACATGGCTTATACAGTGTAGTTCCATCTCATTATTTGTTAGTTCTGAACTATAGAAGTTAAAAAAATGGTTGTGTTATTTACTCTGACCAAACAGAAAGCTCACATTGAAACAATTACGTTTACTTCTCTTCTATCCATCTTTCAAGCTCTCTCCAAGTGTCTCCAGTTGTAGTACTTTGAAAGCTTCGCAAAGTTGAAGTAAAAGAGCTGTGAGTGCCAAATTTATACTGACCGCTTCTTCAAAGCCGCCAAAACAGTGTAATTAACTTCTCGTGCTTGTATCTTCTCTATATCAAAAACTATGACGGTTCATATACTTTCCCCACATGCACTCAAAGAACTCTCCCTAAGACAGTATGGAAAGAGATAATGATACAGGGACTTTATTCCCCCATTGGTCGACCTCCATAGTCACTGTTTCTTTGTCATTCTAACCCCCATCTACTCAACTGAGCACTAAAACTCCTCTGAATTCCCGATTACGTAATCACAAAAAACGAAATGAAACCACTAAAGTCAGCCCACTAATACCCCATATCCTCACTAGCTCTAACTCTACAGTCTCTGTTTGTACACTAAAATCCGCCTACACTCTCAGTCTAGAGCACACTCAATATTCCAATACGACTCTGGAACATAGGGGCCAGATATTATTCACTGGCGTACCGGATTGGGACTAGCACGCTCTAGAAGACCCGTCCTTGTCTCCCAGCTTCATTATCTTGCCTAAACAGGTTGTAATTACCTTCCTTGTTTGGAGGTAGAGTAAGTGGAAAATATAGGGAAATTGCACGGAATATATTACCCGATATATTACAGACGTATAGATAATATATTGGTAATAGCGCTCATCAAAAAGTGTCTTAGATGTCTCAAATGATTAGTCATCTAATAATAAACGGCACAATACCAGTACAGTACGTTGACTTCAATTCAGAGCTTCATATTTCAATCAAAAGATACTGAAACAACTTGAGGCTGTTGGAAGGTCATTAATGAGCCACTCTGATCCATTTTGCAGCATTATCTATCTGTTTCATCTTGCTGTTCATCTATAGATAGCCTTCTCAGATTTGCTTACCTAAGCACACGGAAAGCTTCAAAACTGCTCCAAAACTTGAGATAGAACTTAACAAATAGGTTGAGGTTCATATTTTGTGTCTGGTCTACCCATCCAGCTACTTCTGATAGCTACACCTTTATATTTCACTCAATTATCAACTATAGTGCAACATCGAGTGCTAGACACATCAAGAACAAGTTTAATCCTCATGGAAAGACATTATAGCCACTAAAAGGGTATCAGTCTACTATACCAGCTCAAATTCACCTTCTTAAGCTGTTTCCCTCACTCCAACTAGCTTCTATTCAAAAATTAGGATGTTCTTCTTTCAGCTTAGAGTACGTCCCCAAATTCTATCCAGAAGACATGGCACCATATAAGTGGATTCCAGCACAAACGTGACCTCTGATCTACAGTCTTATCTAGCTCATAACCTTTAATCTGTATTGCAGCTCTTCATAATCAGACATCTTTCATTCAATTAGTACTCTTGATTTGAGAGCTTCAATTACCAAGGAAAGCAGATATAGTTACCAAAACAGCTTCCACGTGTTCCTGACGCTCCTGTTTACCACGTAATGCAGCTCTCTTTGCTCCAACACCTTCCAACTCCATTTATTCTCGTTTTCCTCTTTTTCCTTACTGACAATACTGAACATCATCCAACTCTTTCAAAAACAGAGGTATAGCTATGAAACGAGTTCAGACCTCTTTATGCAAGTACGATTAACTTTTTGACACCATCCTCCCCCTTCCACTTAGCTTCAAACCCCATAAAAGTCCCCCTCCATTTCCTGCTGACTAATCACATCAACAACCCCCAACTTGATCAAAAATGCAGCTATCTACAATCCAAAACATCCATTCACATTCCCCAGCCTTCATCGTTACCCCACATGACTCCCTTAACTTTTCTCTCACTTCCCACTTTCCGCTGACTAATCGCTTACTAATTCCCTACTCATGCGGCTTGGTTGAAATTCTTTAACGTTTGGAACCCTGTTCAATATCCTTGCACCGCATCCGTGTGTCGCTCAACCTAATCAGCTTTGACGTGACATGAGAAAAAGAAAAGATGCATGGGGGGGAAGAAGTACTTAGGTGGGGCGTGAAAAACACGTCCCATACCTGATTTGTGCTGGTCACGTGACTTTGTTGACGCGTAACCCCCCTCTATCTTATGCTTAACACACAATACCCTTGTAGCTCTCTTCATAGCTATTCGATCGACAATGATACCAGATAGCAAGGATCCTAGATAAACTTTTGGTGGGAGTTGGGTTTGAACTTTAAAGAATTGGGGTTGAGAATTTGGGGCTGATTAGTTGACACTTAGTTGAGCCGGCTTGTGGCAAGTTCTAGGTTCAAAAGAAATTCCGCGGATAATATGTTGCTATGAGATGAGTTGTACGAGTAGAATACTTGTAGAGTGTTTGGAGGTGTTGACAATTCCGACTTGTATTTATTGTGGTTTCGTGTTCATAAAAAGTCTCTATTGTTCAAGTCTCTATTATTCCTTCGCCCTCTCTATCAAGGGGCAGTGTGGGGAAATGAGACTTGGCTCAGACACCCTACTGTCTCAGATAAATCACATGTATCGGATTAATATGTGGTGCAGAAATAGCAACATGTCTCAGACCGGTGCGCATTCCTCTTAAGGGCCGACTATGAGAGGTTTAAGAGATTTTGGGGCTGTTTAAAGCTCACCATTTGCGCTTTCTTGCTATGATAGTCACAGTCATAACTGTGCCTGCAATTAAGCATGACAAGAGGCTGAGACTTAAAGGGTAGCAATCTACCTTTGCCATCTGGAAGTACAACTAGACTAAGAGTACAATAGTGACAAAACTTCAAAGACAAGTTATTTACATCTTCAGATCTTCTTCTTCTCTCCTTCTATATCTGTCTCAAACCCCTGTATCTCGTATTCCTTTTGTGTTCGTATTTAAGCCGGATTTCAGCGCACCTCGTAGACGCAAGCAATCTACACTCCACTTAGACCTTGGATTAGTCCTGGGAACGTAAAAGCAAAGTGGTTGCTGTCCTAAACGGAGAAAGTGTCTTCTTCTCGGACGTCCGTGAAAGACTGAGGGAAATGAAAGAGTCCCAAAGAGGCAGTTCAAGGGGTAATGTGGGGAAGTGGGGGGAGGAGGGATTGTGCTTTACAAAGATGGATAATGTAGCTAGAGAGGTGGGAGGTTGACAGGAGTACTCATTGCGATCTGGGCTATCCGGTGGTACTATTTTCATCTTTATATCTTTACTCTTTGTGATTCTATGAAAAATCTTGTGAAAACGTGTTTGGGGAGATAAAAAGTGGATAGAAGTACAGCGGTAAGAGGTATTTGAATACGGACTTCACTAACGGCTTCCCGTTGCTCTATAGATGATTCTTCCCGACTCCCACACCTCTAACATCACTCCTCACGATTATATTCACATTTCTTTAAACTATACTAAACACTTCAGATTTACTTCAGTTTACTTACGTCACTTTTCCACGCCAAATTCCTCTGCCAACTCCTCCAAACTCTTGAGCTCCCTCCTCTCAACAACTCCATCTCCACACCACATGGCAATATAGTCAGTTTCTCCCTTCTTAGCAGCCTCAGCTCGAAGAGAAGACGTGAGGTAGTGTTGGAGGGGGTACTGATAATACTGGTCTTTCAGCGTTTGCATAGTTCCGTTACTGGCACCCTTGGCCATCTTTCCAGAAAAGGCAAAAGTGTTGACCACATCAGACACACTATTCAAGCCCTTAAAATGCTCCTTATGAGCCTCACAAAGAGGAGACTCGTGGGACATCAACAACGCCGTCCCCACGGTCACTGCAAGAACTCTAGGGTTCCTTTGCAGCTCCTGAACACGCTCAAAAGACGCGACTCCTCCTGCAGGAATGATAGGGATGTCCACGTCTTCAGTATCGCGAATCAAGTCATCCAGCTTGAAAAGACTGTCTTTTTCCGCTCCAATCCACGTTCCCCGGTGTCCGCCAGCTTCTCTGCCCTGTAGAACAACCGCATCAGCTCCTACTTCTTTCCAAGCTTGAGCTTCTGCCTTGTTAGTAGCTGTGCCTATAACGGTGATATTCTTGAGGTGTAACTGCTCCACCTGCTCAGGAGAGATGATTCCAAACGTGAACGACACAATTGGAGGAGGGTTGGCCAAAACGGCGTCCAATTGCTTCTCAAAAGGAGGGACACATGAGGGGTAGTCAGGAGGAGAGAACTCAACTCCAGCTGACTCATATACACCCTCAATTGCAGTCAAAATGCTAGCATTCGAGGAAATCGCTTTCTCGTAGTCAGGAGCAGTCCTGGTCACAAAAAGATTCACTCCAAACGGCTTCTGTGTCATCTTTTTGATCTCTTCAATCCCCTCGCTGATCTTGCCAGGCATCATATATCCACACCCCAGGTTTCCGACAAAACCGAGATTAGACGATTTAGCCACAAACGACGGGTTTGTGGCTCCGGCCATGGGCGCCTGAACGATTTTTCCCTTTAAAATCTGTAGTCGGTGCATTGTATGAGAGTCTTGAAGTTGTATCTTGCTCCTCCAATATATACATGCACACCTATGCACAATCTCGGCCGACTTGGAAAGTTTAAACCAATGGACTAATCTTCTAAGTGCAAGTAATACTCGTTCAAAATATATACTGTTTCATTCTCATTAATGACCCTGTCTGTACAATATATCGACCACAATAATACCCATCTCTCGCTTATCTTATCTACATACCTCAATTATGTAATCAAGATGAGGCAAGAAAAAGCACTTCAAACAATCAGACAAACAGAATACAAACAACGCAGCAAATAATATAATAACACACAAGCAACAATCTCCCCTCCGCACTACAGATTTATCTCGCCTTCCTACAGCTCACACTACACATCTCTACCTTCATGCAAACAATAAATACCTTACATAGAGCTTCTATACTTCCACGCCCTTGGCCCAGCCGACCGGCGAGGACGATTCCAAACAGCTGCCCGTGGGGCTGGAGCCGAGGGTCGGGGTCGGCGACCGCAGCGCGCCGTCGGCGTACTCGCCGCCCGTGGGCGTCGTGGCGGTGCTCGACCCGCCACTGCCCGAGCCTGGTCCCGCGCCGTTCCACGGCCACGCCGAGCTCAGCGCCGAGGAAAAGGACGAGATTTTCGACTGCACATACGTGGGCTGCTGCTGGCGCATGCCCAGAATGGAGTCTTCCGAGGAGGTCGACGACGTGCTGCTGATGGAGCCAGAGTGGGCATGGCCAGGGACAAAGTAGTCCTCGGGCTCCTCCGTCTTGGGGGCGGAGCCAAAAAAGCAGTACTTGTTGATCATCTCCTGGTACGACGGCGAGTCCACGGCCGGCTTGACGCCGCCGGTCATGACCGCCGCCAGGTTGCCGATGCTCGGCGCCTTTTTCAGATCGCCGTCAGCCCCGCCAAGCACGCCGGTACCAGCCGTGGTGGGAGGGGAGCTGTTGGACGACGACTGCGACGACGACGAGTCCTGCGACGACGACTCGTCCGACGAGCACGAGCCGCTGGAGGAGGCCGCGGCGGCAGCGGCAGCGGAGGGCTGCTTCACCGAGCTGCCAACAGCCTTTTTCGGCGCCTCCTTCACTCGCTCGGGGGTCTTCTGGCGGAACGAGTTGCCGAAATCGTAGCGAGAAAACAGATTGTTGGCTCGCTGGTCGTCCGTGTTTCGACGCTGGGGCGTCACAAACTTGGACTTGGTCTTGGACTTGAGGGGGATCGAGTCGTCGACCGAGGACCGCCGGTGCGCGGAAAACGCCTTGGGGGAGGCAACCGTGTACTCAAAGTCGCCCAGGAACGACTCGTTCGACTCTCGCTCCTGGTCCTTGGGCTTGACGTTCTCCGTCTTGTCAGCCTTCTCGGGAGAACCAGCCTTGGAGTACTTGGGCGTCCAGCCCACGCCGTACTCCGTCTTGGACCGGTTGTGGAACCGGCCGGGGCCCCGCTGCGGCTTGGGCACGCGCTTGAAGTCGAGCTGGAAGTTCTGGAAGCCGTTGTTGTCCCAGTACTCGGTGCCGTTGGCGGTGTACCGCACGCACAGGTGCATGGGCTTTTGGGTGAGAATGTGCTGGGGCAGCAGGTTCATGTTGATGGAGAAGGTGAACCGGTCGTAGCCCATATCCTTGAGCTTTTTGCGCGCGTCGTCGTTGTACGTCGCGTCCACCTGGCTCACCGTCTGCCAAAAGTCCAGCGAGTACCGCACATTCACCTGTTTCTCAAATGCAATGTTTTTGACCGCCACGTGGCCCACCAGGTTGTTCTTGTCGGCCGAGAGGAACAGGTTCTCCAGGTACACCATCGGGTCCGGCTCGTTGGAGTGCGGCTTGGGTCCGGGGACGGCAGGGAAGTTGGGCGTCGACAGAGACCACTCCGTCCGCGCAATGTACTTGTCGTAGCCCTTGCGCAGGTCGTCTTCGTCCGAGGAAGAGTCGTCGTCCCGCCACTGGAACGTGCCCACACCGTTGTGGTTGTGGTGGTGGGGTCGGGGTTTCACACTTCCGTCGGCCACGGCCTGGGGCCGGTCCGAGTTGAGAAAGTGGCGCACGTGCTCGAGCTTCTGGTCGAAATGCACGTTTTTGATCGCCTGGGCGGCGGCGCTCTTCATCGACGACTCGGGCATCGACTTGTTGCGCACCAGCGACGACAGCTTGAGCGACGACTTGACCAGCTCGCCGCTCTTCTTGCGGATGATGGACGGCGACACGGGCATCTGCAGCTGCGTGAGGATGGACGACCGCCGCTCGGGGGACGTGAGCGAGTCTGGACAGGAAAAGACGGTCGACGGCACGTCTTCCGAGGAGCCTGCACGCGTGAGCACCTCTGTGGGCGGCGAGGGAGGCGAGGCGGGCGAGGGCTCGGCCTCAGGCTCCAGGACCGCGGGGAACTCCTTCTTTTCGAGTCCTGGAGAGGAGGTGGTTCGCGTGAGCGAGGGGCGTTCCGCTCGACGCGACGATGCAGACTTGGTGGAGGTCGGGGGTCGCTCGCAGTCCGAGTCGCTGAGGGCGGAGTCGGTGGTGGCCAAGAGGGCCTTTTCGTTAGTATGCTGGGGGGTGGTGGGGGTAGTAGAGGGTGTAGAAGCAGAGGCTGTGTTGGTGGGTGTAGCCTTTGTAGGAGCAGTGGTGTTGGTGTTGGTGTTGGTGACAACGGCAGTGTTGGAGCCTCCGTTGATGTTGGCGTTTCCATTCGTGTTGGTGTTCCCCTCCCCACGTCTCAACTGGGACAGGGACGCCACCGGGTTGAAGCCCGAGAGCGAGCTCAGGGAACTCAGCGAGCCCATGGAGCTGAGGGAGCTCAGCGAGGACGACGACGGCGACTTGCTGAGACTGGGGCCGCAGTCCAGAGGGTCGATGGAGGCGGTGGCGATGCTCTGAGGAGTGCTGTTTGTGCTCTTGGTGCTGGTGACATTCTCAGTGTTGCAAGTCGTGTTCTTCGAGCTGACGTTCTGTGAACTCTTGCCGCTCTGTGTGCCCAGTGAACTCGTGTTGCCGCTCTGGGCGCTGTTGGTGTCGGTCTGGCTCACACCTCCGGCCATGTCAGGATGAGTCGTGGTGGTGGCTTTTGTGGAGGAAGAAGGGTTGGGAGAGGGCGCCCGCTGGTTTTGTGTCTTTTGCTCCGACGCTGGTGTGTCTATTTCGTCTTTCGCCAAACTAGCTTTTGCGAAAACTAGCTCAGCAGCTTGCTCCAACCTAATCCTTGTTTGCGCTGCATGACCAGCAAAAGGCCACGACCGGCTGCATGACTTGCTTTTATCTGGAGTTAGTGATCGTGGCAAGGGGGGACTACTGGAAGGGAAAAAAAAGGAAAAGGGAAGGGAAGGGAAAGGGAAAAGAAAAAGGAAAAACGGAAAACGAAAAAGTCAAACAGATAAAACAACGTGACTGGAATCCCGAAGGGATTTTGTCACGGTGTTTTCAAAGACATTGAGGGTGAAAAAAAGCCATTGAACAGAAGACATTTAGACATTGAACAGAAGACATTTGAAGACTCAACTTATCCAGTATGTACAGGTTTGCCACAAAAGACCTGACTGATAAGACTTTTCGACATTTTCGCCATTTTTCGACGAGTCAACACAGTCCATCTTCCTGCCTCATTCAACTTGCTCAACATTGTTTTTTCCGTATCTTTTCCTATCTTTTTTCCACCTTCCACCTTCCCCTCATCTCAACAGACATTTTCCGTGCAGCTTTTTCGCCTCTTTTTTCCGCCTCTCCCAAAACTTCTCCCAACTCGTTTTGCCGTTTTGCCATTTTCTAGATTCAAATTCTCATACTCACCAACTCTAAACCATGGGGTGACAGATGGGGTGTCAGACGGGGTGTCGGTGACATCTCCAATGTCGTCGGTGACAAGACTTATGTCACCAGTGACATCCTTCATGTCGTGAGATCCCTCCCTCTCATCGGCTCGTCCTCCAACCTCGGCTTGAGCCGCACTACAGCTGGTCGTGCACCCTCCCGCGTCCCTCATGTCGGGGTTAGCGGCGTTTGACGTATGGGCTGATGGAGGGGAGGTGTGGTTAATGACATCATCAATGGGGGTGACCTCGGTAGTGTTGGGGGTCACATTAGTAATGTCATTACCAGCTCCAGTGACATTACCAATGTTGGGGGTTACCTCAGTAATGTCGGGGGTGACTGAAGAATTGTCGTTGGTGACACCTCCAATGTTGGGGGTTACCTGAGTAATGTCGTTACCAGATCCAGTAGTGACATTACCAATGTTGGGGGTCACATTCGACATGTCGTTAGTGACACTGGTCATGTCACTACCGCCCAACTCATTCACAGGCTCACTCCTATGGCGCCTCAAAAATCCAAACCGCCGAGCATTCTCTCTCGTATTTTCCGTCTGCTGCTGCTCTCTCTCTTCAGCCTCGTCCATCGACAGCCAGCGAGGAATAGCGGATAAAAACGGCAGAGACGAAGCTCGTTGTCTTCCAGGAGGAATGTATGGCATTGCGAATGTGGTGGTGGTGACTTGGTGGTGACTTGGTTGAAGTAACTTGACGAGTCGAAGATAGGGTGGTCTTTGTGTTCGTGACTTGAACAATGTGGTGACTACAAGGGTGATGTGGTGGCCAAATTTGTAGTGACTTGGTTGATGTGGTGACTGACTTGTGACTTGGATGATGTGGTGACCTCAAAGATAATGTGGTGACTGACTTGGTTGATGTAGTAACTTCGTCAACGCCTTATCTTATGTTGTAGAATAAAGTAGGCCTTCTTTTCGTTCTTTTTCGTCAAATCTCTCAAATTCTCACTTCTTCAAGTTGCTTATATTCTCGTTATCCTCTTATCGCTGCTCGTTTGTGCTCGATATGCACCGCCGGAAAGATCCAGAGTAGAAATACCGAGGTCGCAGAGTCGACCCATTGAACCTACGGTACTAACTACGAAACTACACTAAACTAACTAATTGAGACAAGCTAAAGTCACCACACAAACAGTGTAGTCACCACACCACCAATGTCGTCACCACATTCAGCCTGTGGTCACCACACTGCCCATGTCACCGGTGTACCCACCACACTACCTATGTCGTCACCACATTATCTCTGTCACCAAACCCACTTCCCGCCTACTTCATCGGCCGAATCTGTTCCTGCCTATTCGGGTCGTCGGCTTGTCCTTCAAGAGCACATAAAAATATAAAAGGTGGTGCCATCGCATACGTCCATGTGCATATACGAGCAATAAAGTTGCTTATGTAAGCGAACCTTAAAGTGGATTAGTAAGCCAGAAAACTACAAGCAACAAAAGTACTACAACAACGCCACTTGTAATACGATAATACTACCACCTTTTTTTTTCTTTTCTGTTTTTTCATGCACACATGCACAGACCCATCACATCTCTCTTGTCACTGTTGTAATATCACAAGTCTCTTGTAATGCACCGGCTTCCCCTCACCCAAACAGTCCATACATCTAGACATGTACAAAAAGTGGACTAGCCTCAAGTGAGGAAGGCGTCATATTATTACCCCATATTTCTCCATATTTCTCCCCACAACATTAACCATGTAACTCACGACATTAACCATGTAACCCACGACAAAGTTGATGTCACCGTCACCGTTAACCCACCACTCTGCCACTTCTCTCAGAGTGCAGAGGTGCATTTCTGCCGCCTTAACTTTTAACCTTTTTTCACCCCAACTCTAATCGCTATCTCAAACCTAAAAAGATTGTGCATTAATTTGCATGTCTCAACACGCTAACCATGCATATTTGCTTCTAAAGTCAGGGTACGGACAAATGACCTATCCGGAGTTTGGAAGCAGGCGGTTTGGGGCTGGGGTTGGGGCTGGGGTTAGGGTGGGGCACCAGGGTATCTCGAATGGGTCTCTTAGTCATCGCATTTCATGCACCGCCAAGATGGGTTAGGGTAGTTATTTTTTCCGCGACCCGCTCCGGACAAATTTAGGCTCCAGGGTTAGGGTTAGTGACGAAATAGGCCATTTCTGACGACGCAGAAAAAAATACTTCCAAGAGGTGCGATTGAGCTGGTCGTGGGTGGAGGTATTTCAAAGACGAAATCACCCGGGTTAGGGTAGTTGACAGGGTTAGGGCAGGGTTGGGGTTGTCTGGGTACGGTATTAGGGCACCTCGCCCAGGCTAGGGCTCGTGGTTTGGGCTCCACCAGGCTATGCTCGGTCGCCATCACGCAATGGGAAAACTTTATTTTCTCAGGGTGCATGTGTCTGCATCACGTGCATGTCTCATGCTCCGACCCCCGGTTGTTTATCCGAATTTAATCCGGAATCGGAGTTTCATGACTCGGGTTTGGGAGAGAAAATGGGAATTAAATAAGAGAAATATAAATAAATAAATTGGATAATTGAATAAAAATAATTAAATAAAAGAATTCAATAAAACCCGTTTATGCCTTTCCCGGGGTTGGTTGCATTGCAAGGCTGTAGTATGGGGTCATAACTGTATGTAAGTGTAAGCTAGTTTGCCGATTTTTGGAATTAATTAAATAAAATTAAATTAAATTCCAGAAATAATTAAAAATTAGTTAAAAATTAAAAATCAAATCAAATCAAATTAATTTGGGAAAAATACAAAAAAATTGGAACCCTTCAAAACCTCAAAACCAATTGACAGCATTGGACCCAATTTTTAATTATTATTATTTATTTATTTTTAATTTACTTTCACTTATTACCACTATCATGGCTGTATATGCTAAAACTGCATTAGCGGATTTTTCCACGCTACGACACTTTTGGAGCAGGGTCTACAAAGAGCTCAACATTTGGACGCGATAAAAGAGCTCTGTTTGTGTCTCCGTTGAGTGATTTGAGGACTTGTCGTTTCAGGGCTTTTCAAATTTCACTTTTTGCCAAAATCTTTTTCTGAGACATGAGTCGAGTCTCAACCGCTGAGACATTCAACAGGTCAACAGTCGCAGGAGAGCAGTGTCGGATGTAAGAGAGGAAAAAGAAATTGGAGGTTGTATGAAGTAGGAATATGAGGTGTTGTAGGGGAGGTCAAATGAAGGAAATCTTGAATAACTTTTGCAACAAGAACAATTTGGGAAAACTGATTAAACCACCTTACTCGTCTCTCGGTGGGGATCAAAATGAACTACTTTTCATTCAAATCAGTCTACTAGTTTTGGTGTAGTAAGTTGGGAGTACGAGGGAGGGGAAAAATTGGAAATTGAGGTGTATCTTTTGCAACAAGAACAATTTGGGAAAACTGATTGAACCACCTTACTCGTCTCGCTATGGCGGTTAGAATGAACTACTTCCCATTCAAATCGGTCTACTAGTTGTGGTGCAGTAAGTTGCGTTAGTGTGAGGTTCGCAAAAAGGCAAGAGGTGATTTCTGAGAGAGTTAAAAAAGGTGGAGGTGAGGGAAGGGTATCAAAATGATGCTTGCAAAAGGGGGAACAAAATGGTGTACTTGTAGTTTGGAGCTCTGTTGTCTATCAAATTGTGGAGTTATAGTGGTGTTAAGAGAATGTCTAAAAATCTTAATACCTCTACAGAAATTGTTTCAGACATGGTATGGCAGATATTAAGCCACCACCTCACTCCCCCAAATGCGGGGTTCACTACCAGTAGCGTCGGTTATTTATTTCAGGTTAGTTCAGGGACTTGAGCAAGTGTGGAGAAAAAAGTACTTGTGTCAGTAGTTTGGAATTTAGTATGGACAGGAGAGAAGGTTATTATACGAAAAGAGAGGTGGAAGTGTGGGGATCAAGATGGTCGAGTTCCTGAGAGTGTAGCTCTAGTATTGGTGGTTTTATGAGAGTGTTTTGTTGTGAGGTGGTTGAGGAAGTTAGTGGAGCATAGTTTTTGACATGAGGTAGGTGGAGTGATGAGAGAGGTTTACAATGGGTCTTTGGGGTGGTTGTGACTGATTTGAGTGGTTTCTATAGTAATTCTTCGTGTCATTCGTTCACAGTAAGTATCATTATGCTGAGTGTATTCTTGTAGAACAGAAGACCATATATTATATGGTACAGACGTCCAGAAGACTCAGAAGTATATCACGTGATAGCCACAGTTGCGGGGATCTGTTTAGTACTGTTTTTATCGTTATCGGTCTACTGGATCTGATTCTATGACTGTTCTTGTTTCTACCACTTGAAAACACAATACATCAATTATCTGCTGACTTTGTATGGCAAGAAGTTGATCTGAGAGTATACCTGTTCTCTATGGATTTCGGGCTTCCTTTTGGTATACTTTTCATCCACTTTGGTCCACTGCATATCAATCTATGATCTATCTTGTTTCTACCACTTGAAAAAACATGATGGCATACAACTTCTCTTTTTGTAAGGCAAGAAGTCCAGTCCAAGGTACTATTCAACTCCCCCAGTCTCGACTTTTATTTTGATATACCTCTCATCACTTCTGGACCTCTACATCTCATTCTATGACTACTTCTGTTTAGAACATGTTATCCCAGATAACTTGAGATTTTGTATTACAAAAAGTTCCACAAATAGTATCATTCCACTCCTATGATCATAAGGACTCTTTTTATACACCTCCCACAGCTCCACCTTCTCTCAAAACTCTTTTGAAATGCATTATGTAATCTCCATCTTCCAGTCAGAACTACCTCTACAACTTCACAACCAGACTAGACACAACTACAAGCTTTTCACCAGTCTACTCGTGGCCACTCTATCTGTCACGTGACACCTCCCATTTACCTTTTCCTCTTGTCTCCATCTCTACAAACCTCCTCACCCTCTTTTCACTATCACCCCAATATCTCTCAACATTGTATGACAACTTTCTCCACTTTTTATACCACCATCTTCCCCACTCTTTCACCTCCTCAACCATCCACTTCCCATCAGTTTATCTCATTTCCTTCCCCACATTTCAACATTCTTAAATCTCTTGGCTGAAAGAAAGAAACGACGTTTATTTCCACTGAAGTAACACGAACCACAACAATAACTGTACCACAAAATGCGCAATCTTTCAACAAATCCTTCTGTCAACCTCCCATCCCCATCCCTCCTCTCCCCATCATTATATTCCACTTTTCCTTTTTCCCAACACCCCAAACCAAAATACGTCCCAAAAACGCCAATTTTCACCCAATCTCCTCCTCCGGCGTTTGACAGGCTCTCCTAGCCTCTCGGCGTCTGTCAGAGTGGAGCTACCTGCAAATCTCGTATTATTGCGCTACTTTGGCTTGAACTAAGATAGGCTGACATTGACGTTACCAAGTCACGTGATAAGTTACAATCTTCTTAGACTGAACTATCCAGATTTAGTCTGAACACTATTCCTGGCTACTTCCTTTTGATTTCTCCGTAATTCTTTTCTTTTTATTTCTTTTTAATTATTTCACATTTCTTTTTGTACCTGATGATAATGCACGTGTCACACTATTAATCCGATAACTTTAGACTTGAGGAATGCGAGGTAATTAATACGACCGTGGTTGAGAGGGAGGGAAAAATGGCGGGAAAAAAAAAAAAAAAAAAAAACTATTATTTTTCAATTTTACAAGTATTTAAATCGACAATTCAAGAAAAACCAATTTTTTTCCAAACCCAGCCTGTCTCAGGACTCGACATTTTCTTTTTTCCTTTTTTCCCTTTTTTCCCTTTTTTCCCGCTTCTATAGCAGTACAAACCACACACGCCATTCCACCTTATTTGCTTGAACATTACTTGATAGGGTTTGACTTAATGGCGCAGAGAGAAATGGAAGAAGACGTTATAAAAACGCCAATTTTAATGCTACAAGAAAACCAAAAGTACCATTCTGCTCCCCACCTTCTGCTCTCCAGTCATGTGATTTTTTGTTAATTTTTCCATCATTTTTCCCAAAAAATTCACCACCCATTTTTGTCCCTCTTTACGCGCCTTTTTAAAGTGTGACACCCCTGGACGATCTTCATGTCACTTGAACGGCACGTCATGAGACATGCACGGAAGTTACGAAAACTCCGGCTTAGTAAGTGATTAGTCAGCGGGAAAAAGTGACAAAAATGAACTTTAAACAAATTAAGAGTGGTTCAATAGAGCTCAAAAAATATACCCAACTTTTCTTTTCATTTTTGAGCCACATTTGTATGATTAGTCAGCAAAACCTTGTTACTAAGCTCTTAGTCAGCATACAAAAAGTGCTCAAACCGGCTCCAATTTGGTATACAATTACTCTTTTGTGCAGGATAAGACTACATATTACTTTTTAGGTCACTATCTCGCCTCAAAAAGTTGCTTACGTAAGCGGCTTAGTCAGCAAACGAAATTTAGCTCAAACTGCTCTAAAAATTACGCTGTATATTCCTCGACACTAGATTAACTTTTTCCTCTTTAGTATGACGGTTTAGTCAAGCTTTTTTTCTGCTTACTAAGCGCTTAGTCAGCAACTGATTTTCCGCTAACTAGCTCAGAAATAGCTCCGAAATAGCTCTGGACTACCGCTGAGTGCTAAATTAGTCGTTTAGATAGCTTTGGGTGGGTTTCAAAACTACTTGTAGAAATAGCCGCTGAAAAAAATGGAAAAAAAAACGAATGAACAAGAATTTTACAGATTTTCATCCGTCACGTGATTTGCATGCCGTTAATGACCGTTGTTTGTCTTTTTTTGCTCTTATTGCAGCTTTATCTCTTGTACTACATTGCTATCGTTCAGATTTTAGGAGATAACTGAAAAATTGGATTTGGCCGATCACGAAGAGATATGGCTTGATGGCGGCTATTGTGGCGGCTACGTCATCGATGAGAGGAGAACCGCTTAATTTTAAAGCGGGAGGCAAGGAATGTAGCGTGACTTAGAGAGGGTGCAAGCTCTAGGTCAAAGTTAGGTCTATCTTTGGGCTGTGTTTGAGAATGACGTAATTGGAGGTGTCGGAGGAGAGTGGAGGGGGGGAGGGTGGTGGTGTGAGAAGTATGGGTAATTTGCAAGTGTTTTGGAGGAGTTGTGGTGTTTTTGAGATTTTTTTTGGGGAGAGGAAAAAGTGGATTATATTTTTGTTGAGAGGAGGTTGAGGGAAGGGGAGTTGATGGAGTTGTAGAGGCGAGTGAGAGGAGTAGAATGGTGTAGGTTAGGTAGTTGTGGGGTGTCTGGCTGGGGAGTTGGAGAGGTGTTTGTTTTGTTGTGAAGGGTAGTTGGGAAGTGAGTGTTTTAGTTGAAGTGGGAGACAAGGTGAGTAGATTGGTTGGAGTGGTGAGTATTTTAATTGGGTTTTATAAGAGGGCATAACTTCTTGGGGAACAAAGATAGAAAGATGAGACTTTACAGGGGTAAACAGGAGGGTATTCTTACAGTCTTAAAACACCTATTATCTCTCTATCTCATCTGGTTCCGTTTCTAAAGGGCATCTAAAAGTTGACCCTGAAAAACTGAAGATGGTCATAAAAACACGAGTAGAAGAGATATAAAGGTAAAAGGAGTTTGATCTGAGTCATTCCCACCTTATTCGTATACGGCTCCATTTCCCAATCAAATTCATTGTTCCTGATCTCTGAAACTCGTCTGAGACACCTTGATGGTGATACAGGAGATTGATCTGATAAGAGGAGTTAAAGGTAGTTCTAAACCTAGATATGTGTTTTTCGGTGATTCTGTGTCATTTTGGATGTTACTGAACGACAATGGAGCTTTTACTCAGTTTATATGTCATACTTCTATTTCATACAGGACATGGCACAATAACACCCAGTAATTAGGCCCATTTTCTATGAATCACACTTGAAAGCTATACACTCTCTTTGCATTGAGCAACAGCTACAGCATGCAAAACTTGGCTCATTTCCATGAGTATTCGTGCTTTTAGGACGGTGTCAGTTTGTTGACTGGTTTAGTTAAGATTAGTTAGCTTGTAGTTTAGCTGGGGTCGTTTTTTGGGGTTGTAGGTGTCCTGAGAAGATGAGAGATGTTTCATTAACGATATTGAGGGGTATTTATTCAGAAAATTGTTTCACATTTGTCTGATGTCTAACAAAGTACTGAGATATTGGCATTCTAAGAGTACAGCCTAACTACGTTTAGTTAGACCTATGTAAGTAACTTACTTAGTCTTTACTCCAAAGAATACCTCAAAATTGGAACCCTCCCAGTTTGTCCACTACAACTTCTATAATAAAAAGAATACTTGGGGACCGTTTTTCAACTCTTACAGAACCCTCTAGAGCAGTACTCATCTTCATATCACTCCTCAGCATCTCTCAATGATCGTATGTTTTTCTGCTTACTCATCTGACCTTGAACTGTGGATAACTTTTTGATCAAGGTAGGTGTTGTCAAGAAAGGTAATGGGTGACTACGATGCGGCATTTCAATCACTTCTAATAGCTTCCCGTTTGTGGTTCATAATTGTAGTGACTTTAATATAGCATACTACTTTTAGAAGACTTCCAGTCACAACATGAAGAGCAATACGTGAAACACAAAACAGAGAGTCCTGGCTTACTTCAATAGCCTATCGTAATGCTCAGTCTCAGTTTCTACTGTTTTCGGTGGTTGTGGCAGCTATTATACATGTTCCTATTTTACCCAGGGTTAGTCAGGGTTGGAAAAGTGAAAATTTTGAAAATTGCAAAATACCAGAATGAGACAAGTTTGTAGGGTACTTTTGAGCCACTTTCAAGCAGTGGTGAACTTGTAGGGGCTTTTGACAACTTATTTATCAACTTCAAGGAATTGCTTGGGCAATCTTTCTGGATGAACTGAGTACCTACATTATGAGCTAAATATGAAAGATATACGACAGTGAAGTTTTTGAGGAACCAATTTGCTGCTTTAAAGTCACACTGATCAAGTTTTCTTCGTTATGTCTCTTCTTTTGAAGATTCTATCTCAAGTCCTAATGCTGTGTTCATGGAATGACATAGGGCTATTATTGAGCTCTCCAAGTACCATCAAGATAAGAGAGTAATTTGGGAGGCTTTTCTTTACGTCATTGAATGTGTTTCAGAAGCTCCCTTTGCTTCAGGTGTCTTCATTAGTAAGTTGTGATTGTTATCTGAAAGGTGAGGTCAGACATAACATAGAGTATCAAATAGGTATGTGAAGATGAACAGATTGATGAAGGTGATTTACAAGGTTCCTGGGATCAGCACTCAGTAAATTGAAAGCGCTTTACTCTATTCATCTCTTCAATACTGTTTATACTCCCTTAACAAGCTCACTCACCTTGAGGTATAAAGAATGGACTTCAGAACAGCAAGTCAACCTGTCGCATACAACGGTTTTGATTCCTTTTTCGGATTGCTCTCAAAACATAATTACCAACTTCCCATCTCTTTAATATGACTATTCGCTTAGAAAGAAGAGCTCTTAACATTGGAACAGTACATAATGGTTTCAATCATAACAGCCCCAAAAACAGAGATATTCCAATG
Source organism: Yarrowia sp. JCM 30695 (assembly GCA_001602355.1). Taxonomy (NCBI): domain Eukaryota; kingdom Fungi; phylum Ascomycota; class Dipodascomycetes; order Dipodascales; genus Yarrowia; species Yarrowia sp. JCM 30695. The sequence goes on from BCLX01000006.1 coordinate 2,182,434, forward strand.
GGGACTTCAAAGACTTGATCTTGATGCTTTCAACTTTTCAATAATACCTCTACTGTTAAATTAACTACATCCAAGCTCAGGTATGGATTACTTATATTACAATGTATGTCAAAAGAAGAGCACCTGTTGTTAAAAGACAATATATAACGCTAGAGCTAGGTAATACAAGTTACGAATGCGGATAAGACAATGACTAAAAAGATGCCTAGATCCAGTAATTGACAGACTTGGAGACGGAGAAGATTGTGTAGATGAATCGATTGTTGGGTATCTGTTTTACTAGATCGTGAGGCTGATCACGGTCAATCATCTAAATTACTGTGCTTCTAGCTGTCATAGAATCGTTGTTTCTCTGAGGTGACATAAACTAGTCATTTGTGACTGGTCATAATCTTCATCTAACACTTCATTTCTGACGTTCGCTTTTTCTCAAAATCGCAACACACCTCAAACACGTCGATATTGGTATCAAAATAACCGCCAGAATACCCTGATTACGACGGTAATCTCAGAATCTACGTGCCTTTGCTGTAGCTCGAAATATCAGCACACATCTATTTCTCGCAATTTAAGCTATAGCGAATTTCCGAGCCGCACGGCGGGGGGTGGTGTTTTTGGCCCTCCACAAAGTAGGTAATAGTTGGGCTGGTGGGCTGAAATTTTGGGTGGCCGTTGAAAAAGCGTTTAATAATGCTCTGGCAAAGTCTCAACTTTTGATGTCTCGTATTGAGAGAGTAGTGAACTTTTGTTTTCTGTGGTCACTGAGTCAACTAAAGTTGAAGTAAGAATAATTACCGGTAATTAGCTAGTGGGTAACAACCATTTACTGCTCTTTCCCAATATAATCTATGATAGGATATTGGCAAGAATCTCCATACTCCCGGTATGTACTTGTACCTGTAAACAATTACAAGTAGACCACTTGTAGATACTTGTACTTGTACAAGTACTCACAATAAGCCCTTCCTGATTGCCATAAACAATCATGCCTTATCTCATTTCTTCAACACATAATGAAAGTGACTGCCAAAAGCTGGTTGTCTCAGGTGTTTCCCTGGATTTCTCTTTTCCGAATCATTTCCAAAAAAAATTCTCTCATAAGGGTTCAATTCAAGTCCCATAACTGCAATGTCAAAACAACGGATCTTTGCTTACAGAGTGACAATATCCCAATCGTCAGTTCCTCGAAAACGCCGATTTCTCCATTTTCAGCACAAAGAGATGAACATACTTGTACTTGTAGGTACTTGTATCTTGGAATTATTCTCCTTCATAGTACTGTACAAGTACAAGTAATTACAAGTACATGGTTAAGCACTTTACTTGTACAAATCTTCAGCTTTACACTTCAATCTTGTCCTTACTTGTACCAATCACACACTTCCTCTCTTTACTGGTGCTGAATGAGAGGAGATCAAGAGACGAGTTCCCAGAGTGCCAATTACAGCACAAAGACATGAACATAGCTACTGTATATGGAAATTACTCTCCCTCATGTAAGAAAAATACGGCCATTCTCAAAGATGTCTAAGCCTGTCTTACAAAGTACTTCCAGATTAGAAGCCATGAACTACTTCCAGACCACAAGTTACAGTAACAACTATCCCGATATGATTGATAAAAAAAGGTGAAGAGATATGAAGCTGAAAACACACTCTTGCCAGTGACTCTAAGAACCTGCTCATAGTTTCAAATGATCATCTGTTTTACTCCATTGAACAATTCATCTCATAAGAGGTTCATGTCCCAGCTTCTCTTCAGAGTATGCCAAACTACACCTACCTACAACCACCCCCCCTCCACTCCCCCCTCAATACCATATTTTCAATTATCTCTATGTTTTGTTAAATAAATAGTCATCGTCCCTGCTAACGTCATCGTCTCGCCCCTCCTAGCTCGACGGCATATCAAAGTTATACAGTCTGGCCACACCATCTTCACATCCCGTCACAAACTTGCAGTCGCTCATGGCCACGCACGTGACGGCCTCACGGTACCCGCCAAACGTGTGCATGTACCGGCCAGAATGCAGCTCCCACACCTTGACCGTCTTATCGTGGGACGCGGAAATCACCCGGAAATGGTCAGCGGCAATCGACCACACGCCCTCCGCATGGCCAAACAGCGTCCGCACACACTTGCCGGTCTTGATATCCCACAGCTTGATGGTGTTGTCCAGGGAACCGGTCAACATGTGCGTCGGGTAGTGTTTTCGAGCCAGGGGAGTTTTCGGCTCGGGGAAAATGTCGCACCGCGAGACTTGGCCGACCGAAAAGGAGTTGCGCTGCACGGCAATCTCGCCGTCGGCAATGGCGAGATCGGGACCGTCGCCGGAATCGTCAATTGCCGAATCCTCCTGAACCCCGTCAACCCCCTCTCCCTCATCAATCACTCCTTCGTCTCCATCCAGATGATCCACGTCCTCCAGATGGTCCAGAGTCAACGGAATCACCGACTGGATGTGGTGCACGTGACCGCCGGTGTTCTGGTGGCCAAACACCCGCAGACACCGTTTCGTCTCGAGATCCCACACCCGCACAGTGTTGTCGTCTGACGCCGAAAACAACAACCCGGACGCACTATGAATCTTCACATCGTTCACGTAGTCCGTGTGGCCTCTCAGCGTGAAACACGACTTGGTCTCAAAGTTCCACACTTTCACCGTCTTGTCTGCCGAGCCAGACACAATCAGCGAGTCGTTGAAGTCGACCGCCAGCACCTTGTTTTCGTGGCCCCGGAACGTGCACACGCACTGGCCGGTCCGGTAGTTCCAGATCCGGATCGTGTGGTCCAGCGAGCCGGTGATCAGCTTGGTGTCGTCAAACATGAGTGCTCGGACGCCGAGTCTGTGGCCCTCGAGCGTTCGAATCAGCCGGCCAGTCTCCACACACCACACCTTGACGGTGGTATCGTACGATCCCGTGATCAGAAACTGGTGGTTGAACTGCAGGCACATGATCGCGAGCTTGTGGCCGGCAAACTTGCGCACAGAGTACTTGCCCGTTCGCCAGTTGCGTTCCACCATGTACCGTTCTCCGTACACTTCTTTCCACGGTCGGGTTTTGGACGTTTTAGCGGGTGCCACGACTTCTTCTTCTCGCTTCCGTTTCTGTCCACAGTTGACGTCAGCAGACTGAGAAGTCTCTCCTTCCTTTTTGTCCTCCTTTTCCCCATTTCCGTCCTTCGTCTGCTCCACCTGCTTTGCCACCTCCGGATTGAAGTTCTTGGCTCTCAGCTCAATACTCCTCTTGGACTGCTGCAGCCGCTTCTTGTCCAAGAGCGGCAACCCCCAGCCGCATTTCGTGCACTTTTTGTCGATATGCTGCTCGCACATTCTGTACCAGACCACGTCATCGTCTGCCAGCATCTTCCACCGCTTGGACACCTGGGCTGCGCGACACAAAGACGCGGTGTCCAGGTAGCACAGAATCTTGAACGCCACCTCGGTCGGCAGAGCACTGATAAAGTCGATACGGATCAGGTCCTTGAGAATCGACGACACCTGCGACAGCTGCGGGAAGCAGCACTGCGTGAGAATGCCCTGCAAAATCAACGACCGCTGTCTCGGGTTGGATGCCGAAAAGATGCTCCAACAGTGACTAATCCCCTCCCGGTCCTTGACCGGAAGCTCGTCCATGGACCGCTGGATCTGGGCCATGCACTCCTCGTCCGACTCGCGTGAACACGACAGGTCCGGATGGTGCCGGTAGCAGTACCGCCGCATGTCCTTCATATCCGACGACAGGTTGCCCTGGAAGTTTTTCATGTACTGGGTGAGAATCGACGACGGATGGGCCGATGGCGGGTTGGCATTGTTTGTGTTCTTAGCAGAAGAAGACAGAGCGTCCTTGTGGCTCTGTGGCTCACTCATTGTGGCTTGAGGGGTGTAGTGTAGTCACTGGGTTGTGTTTAGTTATGCCGTTTGGTTGTGGTGTGCTGTTTTCTCCTCTTTCTTTTTGTGCCAATTTTTTTAGTGACACGTAAGAGGAAGAGTTTTTTTGGGGCTTGCGGTTGTTAAGTACTCGGTGGCAAGCCGTGACACGACAGATGTAAGGTCGTGAGGTGTTGATGGGTGAAAGTGACTGGTGATGATTACACTCACCAACTGACCTCCAAGGTTTGAGCCTGCATATACAAAGATACAGGGCAAGTTGGAGGCCAAAGAGTTGACAACAAGTTTGTATGGCAGGTGGGAAAAAAAATTGTATAGAAATGGTCCCTGAGACGAGCTGAATTGATTGGTGCTTTCCTTTTGTCTCTATCTTGCCTATATCACATTTTAAAACCCCCTCTCTCTCACCCACCATCTCCACCACATCACTAAGACAAACTCCAAAAACGCCACACTTCGCAATCTCTATAGAGATGACGAATCCCGCAAAAAAACACAGATACACTCTATCGGGCAGCGATTCAGCGCCACCGTTGGATATAGACCAGATAGCAACTTTGATAGATGGATAGGGGGTGTTAGTGTGAGAGAGAGGGGAAAAGAGGAAATGGAGGTTTCTGAGAGAAGTAGAGTAGGTGGAGCTTTGAGAGGAGTTCAGTAGGGGAATATCGACTGCGGTGGTTCGAATGGTCTAGTTCCGATAGCTGTAGCTGCTCTACATCTTGAGATATGACGTTCTGTCTGAGCTCTCTTTTTGAGTCTTTCCGTATATTCGCTCAAGGAGTATAGATCGAGCTATCAGGGGTATTTACGCTGATTAAATGGACTAAAAGGAGTCGATTGGAACTACCCTCATCCTTCCACCATCATTCGATCAAAAGTTGTGACATGTTGCCATTTCGTGGCTGTACCTAAATAGTCTCTAAAATTTGACCGAAAGAAGATGGAGTAAAGGGGGCTATCGGTATTGGCTATATCGGCGATCGCAAACTGAATGGTAAAGGTCTTATAGCTCTATCTTACCTCTATCAGAAGATACATATTTTTGCCGTATTATCAGTATTAACAGAAATATTCACAGCAAATCGAATAAAACAGATAAAAATCCAAAGACCTCACTTTCTGACTAAACGCAACCCCCTCTTTCAGATAAACCATTTCCCACCTATCCAGCGCACTTCCTCCTCAACCCCAATAGTTCCATCTAGAACAAATAACCTCATGCACAATGACAACCTAGTTGCTTACTAATAACCTTATTTATGCTTACGTAATAACCTAAAAATAATCACCACTAGCGCAGGTTCAGACTGCTATATCTCGCACTAAAATGGTGCAATGAGGGATTTGCATATGTGGCTTGTCCCCAGGTCACGTGGCATACATGCAGTTTTGTCACGTGACTTGCTCAAATACACACGGCGTTCCTCCATCAGATAATCACACCATAATCGCACGGCTCTAAGTCTCCTGCGTGTTGGAATAAAGTGTAGGAAGTCAAATTTGAGGGTGTTGTAGAGGTCTAAAAGAGATGAGAGTAGTATGGTTGTGATCGTGGAGTTGAGAAGATGAGGTTGGTGGCTTTCAATTTCGTTTTCCGTGCTTCCTTCGTTTTCTGTGAACTTTTCTAGTTCCCTAATGCAGTCATTCGACTAATTATTCGCTCTTCACCCCTCAGCCGAAAACATGGGGCAACATGATAATTTCCCCAGCTAATTAATCGCTTCCTGAGGGTGGTTATTTTTTAAAAAAATTATGGTTTTCCAAAATTATGCAATAAATTCTTGACTTCACCATTCTGCACCAAGACTCTTCACATACAACTCATTTTCTGCACCTCGTATTTTCAAAAACTGCAAAGATCGCAGACAAGCCTGTACAAGTACCCTCATCCGTCGCTGTCTCCCTGTCAACCCTCTTCGGACACTTTTCCCGTTCTCAGAGAAGAAATATGACAGCTTGCGTTAGTGCAAAAATCCGTACAGTACTTTTACTCGTACTTGTAATTTGGAAAACCCACAACTCCTTCAATAGTCCTCCGATTCCGGGGAAAATTATCTCGGCTTGTAGCTGACGCCGAGGAGCGGACATTCCACGTGCCGATTCAGCCCTCTGGGCATTTTTGCGCGCTGCAGAGCGATGCACGTGGCTGTCTCATCGGCATGTACTCTGTGAGCCCTGCTTCTGCCGTTGCAAAATTCCATCCAGCGATTTCCCCTTTGAGCCAATGAACTTGTACAGTAGTTTTATCGTTTGTTTTTCAAACTACACCCTGGTCCGATCTACACTGCTGAAACTCCCACCGTCAACTATGTTACAGCAAGGACAGGGTACATACTGTACAAGGTAGGAGCCGTACAAGTAGCTTGAAGACAAGAAATGTTCTTGTCGAAAATCGGCTTTTCTCATTTCTTCTGTTCTTTGTGTTTGTGTACGAAGTACTTCTATGGTCTCACAGCTATAGCACTTCCATCTTGGATGAAACACTCCTTGCCCTATTTGCATTCCTACCCCAGAAGTATCGGCACATTACCCCATACACGGTCGTATCTGTGTATTCTAAAAGGAGCTTGGCAGAGTTTGATTAGAGGGAGGGACATGCCTATAGCTACAGTAGACGTAAAACGGAGGTCTTGGAAAAAAAAGGAGACACAAAACCAACCTCAAAAATCAACACTTCATCACAAACACCACCACTATCCACCCTCCATTCCCCCCTCGTCTCCCTACCCCTATCTTTGGTGCGTCTCTCATGCGGTCTCAGATCTAACGGCGCGGAGCTATGTACCTAAACCGAACTATTATGGGCTACATGGCCTCCCTAGACGCGTAGATATAGGAGGGCAATCCGGAGAGTAAGATTCAGGTTGACCAACTTCGATTTTCAAATTTCAACTTCTCCACCAACAATACAAGTACCCCCCTCTTAGTATGGGCAAACTAATCAGGAAAACCGCCAGAGGCAAACTCCTGGACCCAATACCCATGGGCGACTACAAACAGCTGCGGGCGTTCACGCTCACCCGCCCAGACAACGCCTACTTCATCAGAGACCTGTGCACTCGAGGAGTGGTGCTCACCTTCACCACAGCCAACTACGCCAGGTGCTTTGTCATTCTGCACATGCTGTTCAACGACGGGCCTGTAGATCTCATCAAACAGTGCGGAATCCAGCGGAAAACAGGCGCTCTTAACGACACTCCGCTGGATCCCAAAGCGGAAGAAAAACCGCTCGCTATCAGTGACAAAAATACAGCCCAGCTGTTCGTGCCGTACTTTGCATACCTCAGAATGCGTCTACGCCTTCAAGAGACGTTTGGAAGCGATTTTCTGCGAAGAAAAATGGACAACCAGGCCCTAACCCTCGATACCCTGATGAAGAAAGGGTCACAAAAGTCCCTACCGCCTAAATACGTCGAGGTCGTGTCTACACTGCTGGATATGACCAATACCATCCTCAAGGTAGCTCCTTGTCCAGACGTGCTCTATAACGTCCTGTCACGTGACCTAGGCGTGTTATTTGGACTATTGAACGACGGCCTCATCACCATTCTCTCTGTTTTCACAAACCTTCCTCTTGCGGAAGCTGCTCATGGACTCCTCATCTACAAGAGTTTTGTCGCCTTGAACGTGACCTCTCAGACGTCTCAGTATCTCAACATGAGTGTTCCGCAGATCGACGAGACGCTGACCAAGACAATGGAGTTGTGGCTTCGTTCTGAGCAGGCGAAGAAAACAGTAGTTGAGATGCCTGTTTCTCCCCCAGGGTCAATTGCCGAAAAAGACGGTTGTGCTGAGTCAGCTGCTGAGTCAGCGGATTTTAGGTTTGCTGAGTCAGCCGATTACTCATCAAGTGCTTTAAGGTTTGCTGACTCATCCGAAGATTTAAGGTTTGCTGAGTCAGCTGATTACTCATCAGCTTACTCATCAAACGAGTCGACTCCGAAATTCGAGTCACCAACGAGATATGCCGATTCTTCAAGAGGATTCGTTTCTTCTAGTCGTACTACTTCGTCATCTTCACCCTCCTCCTCCTCTTCAGCTTTCCAAACAGCCGTATCTTCCGACTCTGTGTTCGATTCCTCCTCAAAAACCAGCCAGATCATCTCCACCATCTCCAACCGCCAATTCCAACGCAACCCGTGCTCCGCAGGGCTGCAGGAACCCACCCCCATCTCGCTTTCTCCTCCGAAAAGCGAGTACTCGGTTCGATCCTCGTCGTTGCGGTCCCACCGGAAAAATAACACTGCGATTTCGTTTGATTTTTCCGAAACAAACGTGACCCAGAACCAGTCCAGCGACGCTGACGACTCAGTAATTACGCCCTTTCAGATAGTCACTTCTAAGCTGTCCGACAGCACTATCACTAGATACCTCACCGAAGAGTCAGATGATACTCACAGTACCAACACTACCACAACGGCAAGTCCCACGTTTGTCATCACCTCCACTCCTCCGAAATCTCCCACGGTCGAGGACGACCTGCTAGACTGTTTCAACGACTCGGAATGTGAACCGTCTCCAAAAGCGTCTCTCAGAAGAATGCGACCGCCCCAGCTCAATTTGTCACGTGACGCGGACTACGACGATAACGTCGGCATTGCCTTTTTGAAGTCGGCGTCGTCAGACTCGTCTGATTGGTCTCAGATTTTTTCGCCCCTGGAAAATGAGTCCAAGGTCAGTCTCAGCTTTACTCCCTCTACAGCCCCGTCTTCGCCTCCAAACTCGTCCATGGGCTTGGCTATGGGTTATCCAGAGGTGGCTAATTCAGCAGGATCGACGTATTCGCAGAAGAGGTGGAAGAGGTTTTTCCAGAGGGGGTAGAAGTTTGAGCTTCGAAGAAGCGAGAACTTCGGAAGGAAGGAAGTTCATATATTTATCAATTCAGTAATTAATTAAGAGTAGAGTACAGTATTGAGAATGTATTATGAGAGGATTGCAGTGGCTTGGTTCAACTATGAGTGCACAACGGATTGTAAGGTCGTAAGAACTTGAAAGGTCATAACTTGATTTTGATGCGACATAGAGCACTGGGAGGTTCGTTTTTGTACTCTTTGAGCTTTTCTGATTCTTTTGGTATACTTTAGGTGGTGAAATCTTTACTATTTCGTCAAAGAAGGTGCATTACTCCGATAATCAGTGCTTACTTAGTTCGATCATATCTCGACATTTAAGAGATATGAAGACATGGAGAGTTTTGTAATGAGATAATTGACTGGCTCATAAGAACTTCTTTATGCTTCTCTTTATATTGAAGTGCTTTGTTCATATTTTGGGAGGTCATTTTACTTCCTTTGTAGCACTCCGCATGTTACTATATATAACTCGATTCAGATTGTGGTAATAATTATGGGCACTTCTTTATTGAGTTCAGCAGCCCCGTAATGTCCTTTTGTCACTCTCAGTGTGTTTATTTTTCTTCAATAGAAGCTCAAAAGTGGTTTCATTGTATATCCTCCTTGTACATTGGTGAACTAGATATCAAACTGCTCAATAAAATCACCATATAAACCCAGTTGAAGCTTACCATGGTATCAATAACATTATTCCGTTATGTCTATACATTTTTGGTCTCTACTACTACCCATTTACACCCTCAATATCCTATATCACCCCTCACCAATTTCTCACAAAATCCAGCCTCACTCAGCTCCATGAATAACGCAGATATAGCTTCAGTAAAAGTTTTATAGCGTAATTTGAGCCACCCTAAACAGCCCTATACTCATTAAGTCCCCCTAGATTGCCCCCTTTATGGCAAAATCTTCGCCGGAAATTTTTAACAAACCTCTCGTTGAGTTTGTTCAACACCCCCTGAATTTTAACGGCTGGCCCGATGGTTTAGTGGTATAATTCTCGCTTAGGGTTTCCTGAGCAATTTGCGAGAGGTCCCGGGTTCAATTCCCGGTTGGGCCCATTTTTTTAATTTCAGAAGTTGACGATTTTTTTTCACCTAATGAGAATTCTTGTTGGCAGACATTTCCTTACCGATCAATCTTTTAAATTTTGCCCGATCTACGCCTCTCAATGTGTAATAAATAATATATTGTTTACACGCTCAAGGAACTCGCAAAGCTCGTTCCTAAGCTCGTCCCTACTTCTTATAGAAATCCTTCTTGAACCGGAAATGCAACTGCAACACCCCGTTATGATAACTCGAGTTGTACTTTCCATCTCCTCTAGCAGCATAATCCCATGTTCGGTCCACCACTCTAAACGTCAAATCAGCATAAGGAGCTGGAGCTGTGAATTTCAACAGACACGTTTCCCTCTGCTTTGTGATATCGTCGTTCTTCATCTTGATCACCTGGTACGAAGGCGTCTTTCCTTCAGGCAACTCGGGGTAGAAAATGTTGAACTTGTATCCCTGGACAGTTTTGGGAGGCAGATTGTTAGAGTCGTAGTGAGTCTGGTTGTACTTGTTCCAGTCAAACCCCAGAACGACTCTGTTGTGGAACCGAGGACGAGTCTTTTTGTCGACCTGAATCTCGTCACTCTGTTGGTACAACTCGGCTTCCTCTGTATCTCTGGAACTCTCGTCAGTGATTCCCTTTGAAAGATCAATGACTCCATCTGCGTCTGTAATCTGAGGCAGTAGTCCATCGGCCATTCCGTCGTCCACAGCATTCTGAAAATCAGGAGTGGCTGTATTATTTTTGGAAGAAGTGGTGGTCTTCTGTTGAGGCTTTCTCTTGTCCCATTCGACATTGTACTGCTCCACAGCCTTGGTGTACAGTTCCTCGGTGAACGGACTCTCCACCTCCGTCTTGTTTTCCTTGCACAGCTGCTTGTATCTCGTTTCAATGGCTTCACTTCTCTTTTCATCAAGCACCAGTCTCATCCGTCTATCCTTCGAATGAGCCACCAAATCCTGAAAAAACTCCCGATTAGGAGCAGCTCCGGAGTCGATCATCTTCTGCATCCGAGTCTCCAAATCAGCCAGTTGTTGACGGTTTTTACCGCCAAGAACCTTTTCAATATCGTCTCTGACAACACTCAGCTTGGTGGAATCCTGAGAATCTCGATTAGAAGCAGACTGAAGCGCTGAACCCCAGTACGAAGCGTTCTCAGGGTCAATCTGAGCCATCTCGGACAACTGCTCCTGGTCAGAAGTCTTCAGACCGTCTAAAAGAGCCTCTACAGACGGAATCAGAGCCTCTCGACCCTCCATCATCTCAAGATCATGAATGCTATAAGTAGGATAATTTCGGTGCCCGGGGTTTTCCCGCTCCAAAATCATCAGAATCAAATTGAACAAATCAACCGACGAAGCTCGCCCTTGGTTGATTCGCAACATTGATCCCATCCGCTTCTGCTTCAACAGAAAAGCTCCCTCGCCTTCAATCCACTTGCGACTTTGAGCCTCGTCGCCGTACTCGTTGTCAGGTTGCGAGTCTCTTCGAGAACCGCCTCGTTGTTGAACAGGAGCTCGAGTCTGAGCACGCTCTTGGTCACGCTTGGATCGCTGACGTTCTCGATCTTCAACCGCAGAAGGGTACCGGTTCTGACGCTCTCGGTGAGCCTCAAGGTCACGTGAGTCGTCACGTGACCGGTGAGACCCGCCCTTCCGGCGATCAGGTGACCTGCTTCGTCGTCGGTTCATTTTGATGGTGTTGACAAGATCACGTCCAAAATTAGGTGGTGCGAACTGCACTGCAGGAATTAGAGTTGGGTTGTTTAAGGTTTTCACGAGATCAACAAAATGGGTCGTGTACCAGATAAATACTTAGCTGTTTACTTCGACTATTTGTTTCAAGTCTCAACTGATTTTCTCCGTATGAAAGTCTGCTGTCATCTACAATGTTCTACACTTCCGATACTTGTACTAAATATTATCAATTACTTCAAATGGGTATAAAGAGTCCAAGGATGGGGACTAGAAGTAGGCTGCAAGACCTGCAAGACCGAGCAGGCCGAAAGAAACGGTGTAGATAGAAGCCGCGTTGGCTTGAGCAGCGCCAGAGCCCTTGGTGCCAGCCTGAGCAGCGCCAGAGGCGGAACCGGAGCCGGATCCTGAGCCGGATCCCGAACCAGAGCCTGAGCCTGAGCCTGAGCCTGAGCCGGATCCCGAACCAGAGCCTGATCCTGAGCCAGATCCCGAACCAGAACCAGAACCAGAGCCTGAGCCTGCGCCCGAACCAGAGCCAGAGCCAGAGCCGGAGCCAGAGCCAGAACCAGAGCCTGATCCCGAACCGGAGCCTGATCCTGATCCTTCAGAGCCAGAGCCAGAACCAGAACCAGAACCACTGCCAGAACCGGAACCGGAGCCAGAACCAGAACCTCCAGATTCACTGCCTCCAGAACCTGATCCAGATCCTGAACCAGAACCTGAACCTGAGCCCGAGCCAGAACCGGAACCGGAACCGGAGCCTCCAGAACCACTGCCTCCAGAACCTGATCCAGATCCTGAACCAGAGCCGGAACCTGAACCTGAACCTCCAGATCCACTATCGCCAGAGCCAGATCCGGAACCAGAGCCAGAGCCAGAGCCAGATCCAGATCCTCCAGTGCCAGAGCCAGATCCACCAGAAGTACCTCCAGAGCCAGATCCTCCAGATGTGCCAGAACCAGAGCCTCCTGTGCCGGAGCCAGAAGAGCCGTTACCTGAAGAACCAGAGCCGTTGCCAGTAGATCCTGAACCAGATCCGCCAGAAGTGCCGCCAGAGCCAGAGCCGGAACCGCCAGAGGTGTCGCCAGAGCCGGAGCCGGAACCACCAGAGGTACCGCCAGATCCACCAGAAGTACCAGATCCACCAGTGCCAGATCCACCAGCGCCAGATCCACCAGAAGCACCAGATCCACCAGTGCCAGATCCACCAGTGCCAGATCCACCAGAAGTGCCAGATCCACCAGTGCCAGATCCACCAGTGCCAGATCCACCAGAAGTGCCAGATCCACCAGAAGTGCCAGATCCACCAGAAATGCCAGAAGCATTACCAAAACTGTTAGCATCTCCGTCATCGCCGGATCCAGAGCCGGATCCAGATCCACCAGACGTACCACCGGAGCCTCCCGAAGTACCACCGGAGCCAGAGCCGCCAGAAGTACCGCCAGAGCCAGATCCACCAGAAGTGCCACCAGAGCCAGATCCTCCAGAAGTACCTCCAGTTCCAGATCCGCCAGAAGCACCACCAGAGCCAGATCCTCCAGATGTGCCTCCAGAGCCAGAGCCACCGGAAGTGCCACCATCAGTACCGCCAGAGCCAGAGCCTCCAGAGGTACCACCGTTCGAGCCACCAGAAGTGCCACCATCAGTGCCGCCAGAGCCAGAGCCTCCAGAGGTACCGCCAGAAGTGCCACCAGAAGTGCCACCATCAGTGCCGCCAGAGCCAGAGCCGCCAGAAGTGCCACCAGAGCCAGAGCCGCCAGAAGTGCCACCATCAGTGCCACCGGAACCGGAACCACCAGATGTACCACCATTAGAGCCGCCGTTAGCACCACCATCGGTACCACCAGATCCAGATCCACCAGAAGTGCCGCCGTTGGAGCCACCATCAGTACCAGAGCCTCCAGAAGTGCCGCCGTTGGAGCCGCCATCAGTACCAGAGCCTCCAGAAGTGCCGCCGTTAGATCCACCATCAGTGCCGCCGCTGCTGGAGCCATCAGTAGGGTTGGCATTAGATCCAGAGCTGGTAGGAGAACCACCGTTACCGCCGGAAGTGTTAGAAGCGTTGGAGCCAGAAGAGGCGCCACCGTCCAGTCCACCGCTACCAGAGCCATCTCCACTTGCGGTGGTAGAAGCTGCGCCGTTGGAGTCGGTAGCCGAGCCGCCGTTGTTGCCGCCGCTGCCGTCACCAGAAGAGGTAGGAGAACCACCGTTTCCACCGTCAGAGGAAGTGGGAGAACCGCTGTTTCCGTCGCC